>VDFB02345929.1:0-29176 GCA_007258455.2 Sequoia sempervirens | reverse complement strand
CCAACTTTGAAAGTGCTTAAAGATTTCCTTGAAAGTGTTTAGATCCCTATGTTTCCTAGACGAGATAGAGCTGTTTGCGCCTCTTGTTCAAGTGGAATTTTTTTGGTGGCCTCTACTTTTTTAAGTTCTTTGGTGGCTCCTGATTCTTTTCCATTTTGGGGGAGACTCTGGAACAAATATCTAGTCCCTAAGGTTAATGTTTTCTTCTGGTTGATAATGCAAGGAAAAGTTCTAACAATTGATAATCTTTGTAGGAGGAGTTTTTCCATCCCTAACAAATGTGCTCTCTGTGAAGCTAATGGGGAGAATGATTTTCATCTCCTCATTGAATGTGAGTACTCTTTTTCTTTATGGAGTAGGTTCCTTACTCTCTGGGATGTGGGGTGGTTTTTTCTTGAATCTTTAGCTAAGTTCTTTGAGTAGTGGTCCTATCCTTCTTCCTCTCCTATGTTACGAGCCCTTTGGGATCTTATGGCCCCACATAATATTGCTTGGGTCTTTGGAAAGAAAGAAATAATAGGATTTTTTGTGACTCTAAACTTAAGGTTGATAGCCTTTTTATTAAGGTTCGTCGGGCTATTTTGGAGAATTTTACTCTCATTAGAGTTGACTCCATGAAGTGTGATTTGACTATGTGTCTTGATGGCTATGATTTAAGGTTATTTCTAACTGGAGAATCTCTTTGATTCCAGTCTTAAACACAAAGGATAGTACTATTGCAAGGAGAGATACTAGATGGCAACCTCCATTGGAAGGATGGATTAAAATTAACTTTGATGGGGCAGCTAAGGGAAATCCTGGGCCTGCTAGTAGTGGGGGGTGTTAAGAGATAGCTATGGCATACTCCTTGGTGCAGTGGCACTCCCATTGGGTAATCAGACAAAACATCATGCAAAAGTAGAGGTTGTGTTTATAAGTGTAAAGTATGCCATTAGCAAAGGGTATTCAAATATTTGGGTGGAAGGAAACTCAATGAATGTCATTAATTATTTGAATGGGACCATACATCCTTTGAGTTGGAGCATGGATCAGTTAATCAAAGATACAATAATCATGCTTCAATCTTGTGCTGAGACCCACATATCTCATGTGTATCGGGAAGGAAACTCTCTTGCTGATTGCTTTGCCAATGTGGCTGTTAGTCTTAGCGAATTTCACTTGTGGAAGGAGGGTTCTATCATTCCTAAGAATGATAGGAACATCTTAAGAATTAATGGCATGGGATAACTTATTATGGCTATTATGGTCTTGTAATTTGCCCCATTTGGCACGCTTTGTGGGTGTTATTTGGCTTTGCAGCTTGTATCTGGCTAACCAATGTTGGGTGTTGGCTGCGAAGGGATCCATGGGTGGAGATAGGAATCGTGTTGAGCCTAATTCATGTGGTGACATTTAGAGGAGGAAGAAGCCGTGGAACATCCTCAATCATGACAATTTTACTCCTTTTATGGAGAAGTTACATGGGCATGACCCGAATGTGTCGGCTAAATTTGTGTCCATTTGGCATAATCACAAGCTTGTGATGAGGGGCTTGGAGGTGGAAGAGAATGAGGAATTAATTGCCTTTGTTACAGGTTTGCTGACTCTGGGCAAGAAATATTTTAAGGATAAAAAGAGTAATGAGGAGGCTATGACCTAGTTTTTTAAGGAGGGTGAAAGAAAAAATCTTATTAGATTGGAAAATTGGGGTTATGATAGAGAATCCTTGAAGAAGATCTGGGCTAGGGTCACAGAGCTGATGATGTAATACGTGACACTCGAAGGAAGATTCAAGGTGCTTCTTGGTCACCATTTCACTTTTCTCAATCATTTCAGGCATGGATTGTTTATATCTTTCCCCTTTTTTCTTTTGTCTTCGCTAGAATCCTCTGTGTATGCCCATTTGAAGAAGAGGAGGGCTCCCATCCTTCATGAAGGGCTTCTATTACTCATTATGGAGCATGTTTAGTCTATGACTCTGGCCCCCACCATCATTGGTAAGGGGGAAGATTTTGTTGCCCTCTCTGGGTCATCGGAGTCAGAGTCCTCATCGAATGAGGAGGAATAGTGGAATAATGATGAGGTTGGCTTGGCTTTGGGGTCAAAGAAAAGGAAGGTGGCGGGTTCCAAAATTAATAGGGCCCCCAAGAGATTGGGCATCTCGGGGAGTGAAGACACAAAGGTGGGGTCAGATGGGTCCTCTCTAAGAGAGGTGGAAGTGGTTGAGGAGAAAGGTGTTGTTGGTGGGGCTAGTGAGGTTGGGGCCTAGAAGAAGGTTGTTGTGGTTGACAAACCTAGAAGGTTGTTGAAGAGACTGGCCAATTTGAGTAAAAAGGAGTTTGATGTGGTAGAAAGGGCCCATACTAAGGCAGAGGTTAGCACTAATCCAGACGTTAATGCTATGACTATGGAGGAATCCCTTGTCCATGATGATCCCAAGATTTCTTTGGAAAATGAGGTTGGTGTGCAGAATGTGGATGGCGAGGGCAAAGGGAATGTTTCACCCCTAAAATTTGATCCTCTATTGGAGGATTTCTCGTACCTGGATGGGGAGGATACCTCTATGTTTGGTATGTTAGACATGGCTAGGGTGGGTGCTACTAGTACCTTCAAGCTGGCCAAATGGTCTTTGTAAGAATTTAACAAAATCAACATTAAAATCAGGGGCCTAAAGGAAAATTTGCAGAATGCTCCAAAATTCTCGGTTTCAGATTTACTCATTGACAGATTAGTGGAGCTAGAGCACACTCATAAGTTCAAGGAGCAATTCAACGAGAGATTGAAAGCCCTTGAGGCTAATGTTGCAATTTTAAACAATGATATTACAAATTTACTACCGGGTTAGTCATGTCTTGAATTAAAATAGTGTTGAGCTTCAAGGAGGAGGCTCTCTTCAAGAGAAAATGGGATTGGCTTAGGAGGCCGCCGAAAATAAGTGGCAAAGGCAAAGAAACCATCAGAGATGACAGGTTGGTAGTTAACCTCAAGTCCCAGCAGGGTTTGAAATGGCCAAACTGCGAATTTGGCCTTATTTAGTTTCACAAATCTTTTTGCATGTTCCGCTTTTCCTATTTTTGGTGTCTAGTTAGTTTGCGTGTTGTTGTTTTGTTGTTAGGAGCCGCTAGTTGTTAATTGTCTCTCTTTTTCTAGCTCCCATGTTGGTCAATTTTTTGTTGGTTGGGTGGCTACTGGTTGAGGATTGATTTAGGCCTTTAGCAGCACAGGTCTCTCTGGCAATGTGGTTTTGAGATCCCGCTGGAAACCTAACCTGCGTAATCCAAAACAAAATTTTGCGGAGATACATGGAAATACGAAAGGAATGCGCTGCGAAACGCCCGAAGGAGAAGAAGGGCGCCAGAGTAAGATGAAAGGATTGATAGCATATTGTTTGAGCAGTTCTCCTACTCTTGAAGTTGAGGAGGTGTATGTATACGGAGGGTATGGCGCAATGGGAAAATGGAAATGCAAGAGCTGAGGTAGCGATGCCTCAGATTGCTATAAAAATAAAAAGGAATCTACTCTAAAACACTTGAGAAGTAAAGGTGCAGAATTGGTCGAGATGAATGTCATGATGAAATTTGGAAGAGATTCCGTGCATCTCAAGGGACAGGAGAGGTTCCGCCTATGTAGTATGTGGAATGGGAAAATGGCAATGGAGAGGTGGATAAACTCAAGAGGTTTTCTATTTCATAAGAATTTGTGTAGGCAAAGAAAGTGAGAGATGATGCTATAGGTGGATTTGAACAAATGAATTCAAAGATTCTTGAAATTAAGACTTCCATGGAGCAAATACAATTGGAAATAGATGATAAGGATTAAGCAATATTAGATGTAAGTGAAAAAAAAAGAGAATTGGTGAGGTGGACACATGAAAGTCTTATTTATAAAGGTAGACAAGTTTTGTAAAGAAATTGTTAAAATAAACATTTGCATTTTGTAATTAGAAAGACACTTCCAAAGATGATAAAAAATGGCTACAAAGCTACATAAAATTATTCAAGACATTGAAAACTCTATCAAACAAAGGGATGTTTTTGTCCTAAGCGTTGATGACAGAGCAACTGATCTAAAGGTCAAAGTCAAAGATATGAAAAAGAAGTTAGAATATCATGAAATGGAATACCGGGGGGTGTTAATAGGTAAGAGCAGTGGAGATGAGGAAAAATGTGTAGATGGTCAAGTTGCAAATGCAAAAGAAATAGTTAGAAGTGTTGAAATTGAATCAAAACAACTAAAGACTAAAATTAACCACTTAGAAAAGGAATTAAAAGATAAGAAGATTTTATCGTCAAAGAAAAGGAGGTTAATCTACTCTAAAATCACTTGAAAAAGAAGCAAACCAAAGTGAATGAGATAGATAATGTATTGAATGAAGAGATTCTTCCTCCTCTCAAGAAGTTGAGGAAGGTGCATATGTAGATTCTTCTCTATTAATTGTGTGACCAAACTGACAATTCCAACATGTCCAGATGGGTAGTTTTATACTAGGAAAAGTCTTGTTTCGCACCCCTACATGCTGAAACATTCTGAGCTACATTGCACTGGCGATATCTCTTAAGAGACCAAAGTGCAAAAAGGCAACAAACTTTGACAAGGTGTTACTCAAAAACTGTGGCACTTAAAAATGTTTCGTCTAAAATTGTAAGATCATGTAGGGACCCTCTACAACAACTTCTCTCAATTTTTGATATCTCCGAGCTTGTTTTCCCATGGTGTCCAATTTTTAGTTGATGAAAAAAGTGTCAACTACATGCAGTGTAAAGTTGCAAGGTGGTGTAATTTTCATTTTGTTTGTCATGCAACCAAACTGATAGTTCCAACACATCTAAATAGGTAGGTTTACGCTAGGAAAGGTCCTATTTCACACCCAAACATGTTAGAACAGTTTGAGCTCTACATTGCACTGGTGATATCTCTTAAGAGACCAAAGTGCAAAAATGAAACAAACTTTGATGAAGTGTTACTTGAAAACTATGGCACTTAGATATATTATGTCTCAAGGTACATGATCATGTAGGGCCCCTCTACAATAACCTCTCTTTATTTTTGATATCTTTGAGTCGTTTTCCTGTGGTGTCTAATTTTTAGTTGATGGAAACGTGTCAAATGCATGCAGTGTAAAGTTGCAAGGTGGTGTAATTTTTGTTTTGTTCATCATGTGACCAAAATGATAGTTCCAATGCATTTGGATGGGTAGGTTTACACTAGGAAAGGTCATGTTTCACACCCAAATATATCACAATAGTCTGAGCTACATTGCACCGACAATATCTCTTAAGAGACCAAAGTGCAAACAGGAAACAAAATTTGACAAGTTGATACTCAAAAACCATGACACTTAGAAATTTTTTGTCTAAAGGTACATGATCATGTAGGGCCCCTCTACAATAACCTCTCTTGGTTTTGATATCTTCAAGCCGTTTTCTCGTGGTGTCTAGTTTTTTGATGCCCCAAAAGTCGTTAGATGCATGTAGTGTAAAGTTGCAAGGTAAGCTACTTTCTTTTGTTCTTCATGGGGCCAAACTTATAGCGCCAACACGTCCAAGTGGGCACATCTATGCTAGACATGGTCACCATCCTGTGTTATAAAAGGGTCAAAGTCTTTCCTATTCGAAGGGTCACAACTTTTCACATTTGAAAAGTCACTTGAAACTAAATCATATCATCACTATTCGCTGAGAGGAACTGGAAAATTAAATTTTATTTTAACCTATTGTGCTTAATTTGGAATTGCTGTGATGTTATGGGATTGTATTTCTAAGAAATGAAATTCATATCCGTTTTATGTTGAATTTGCCCCATCAGCTGAAAATGTGCTTTTCATGAGACAATGTTTTTATGTTTGCACTTTCATGATTTCAAAGAATAAAGGTAGTATAAATACACACATAGGTGATCTTGTTGAGAATCCATCCCAGCCATGAAGCAAACAAATAGATATACATAATACATGAAGATGAGGTATACATGTGAATACATGTAATACATGAAGTATACACAAGAAGCATGAAACATACACGTGAATACACGTAATACATGAAGTATACACATGAAGCATGAATCATATACGTGAACACATGAATTATACACAAGAAGCATGAAGCATACACATGAATACATGTAATACATGAACTATACATAGGAAGCATGAAGCATACATGTGAACATATGAAGTATACACACGAAGCATGAAGCATACACATGAACACATGAAGTATACACAGAGAGCATGAAGCATACATGTGAATACACATAATACGTGAAGTATACATAGGAAGCATGAAGGATACACGTGAATATGTGAAGTATACATAGGAAGCATGAAGCATACATGTGAATACACATAATAGATGAAGTATGCACATGAAGCATTAAGCATACACGTGAACACATGAAGTATACACATGAAGCATGAAGAATACATGTGATTACACATAATACATGAAGTCTACACATGAAGCATGAATCATACATGTGAACACTTGGATTTTAACTTTATAAAGGAAGAGTGCATAATGTTCAAACATTATATATTTACAATAATATAAAGGAAGAGTGCATGTAATACACTTGAATTTTAAATATTTGAAGTAAACCATCTACAAATATCCATTGGAGCATGGATTTATAATGCAAATATGGAAACCATCAATAAAAAAGATGTGTGTTAACCAAATAGCCATATAGGCATACATTAATATATGTCAATATAAGTATAACATATATACAAAATAGCTATATCAGCTTACAATAATGCCACATAGGCATACAATGTCAAGTATATGCAATACACAATATATGTCCACAAATGCCATTCCGACATACAACAAAGGACCCCAATAAAAATTCATTCCCCTCTAGGTGAAGAAAATAGATCACGTTGACCTTTGATCGTCGAGGGAATGGAGACACATATGAGAGGGGTTTTCTTTGAATTCAAGGGTTGCTCCACCTATTTAGTTCATCATGGAGCTTTAGCTATTACAATAAAAAGTATAGATGTTAATATATAGAAATTAAGGCACCGAGCTATCTATTGCAGAAGACACACCATGTTCCATTTCCCTATGAACATTAGGAGGTGTCTCCGCTTGCATCATCTGAAAATAAAACAACATTATTCAATTACAAAAAATAGAATAGTGATGCAGGTCGTGGCTTATAATATATGAGATAGTCAACAAAATTTTGAGTACTTATTGAACTATATATTGCTTACTATTATGCTTTGATATATTTTTTCCAAGCATCCATAGCTTGTTCAAAAGTACCTATTTTAGGATTTTAGCCATAACAACAAGGTAGTGAATTGATTGATAAAATTCTTTGGTAGACATGTATGGAAAATGTGGCAGCATAGACAAGGCACTTAACTATTTGAGAAAATGCCTCATACATCACCATGAGACCACATTTCTTTGAGACATTTTTTCAAATAGTTCACTGCCTTGTTTATGTTATTGCTTACTATTATGCTTTGATAGAATTTTTCCAAGCATCCATAGTTTGTTCAAAAGCACCTATTTTAGTGTAATGCCCCCACCGCGAACCCTAGAGGACAACACACAAGCAACTGAAGACAATTTTTTTTTTTTAAATGTAATGTTACAAGGTTGTAAAGAATATAAACTTACATACTATCCTATGTCCTCTAAGGTTCATGACTAAATTACGTAGTTCCCATTATCTAAATTAACAAAAACCATAAAACATTTTAATAACCAAATTCTAACATCAATTAAGAATCATATCTACTCATAACATAGATTCATGAGATAAAACCATAATATAAACATAAAAGATTATCTGATTACATCCATTCCACTTAACATGCACAATATCATTGAATACATAATTCATCACATAATAGAGTTACATAAGTTTCACTTTTACAATTACATTATGTATAATAATGCCTCCTCATTACATGTGAGGAGCATTCATCAATATGATACAAGATACTTTAATTGAGATACAGTACAAATACAAATACCAGGAACACAAATCCCAAGAGTAGAAATAGTGCAGAAGTCTTCAAATCAAGTGAAGTCGCCACAACAGGTACAATGGGAGGGAACTCAATCGAGAACGAAACATGCTCCACCCAACTGTGTGGACCCAAAGGTCCACCCACTATGCTAGGAGGTAACAAAGGGCCCCACCATCACTGAAAGACAAAGGACTAAAGACTTCACAAGGCTGACATGACACACAAGAACAAGTAGAACAATATCAATTAATAGAGACTATATATCCAGAGGCACAAAATTATCCAAGGTTAAACAAAAGACAAAGGGATACATGGTTTCCATAGGGGAAGTGTCATCACATAGTTGGTCATAGGTTATCCAGGTAGATCTTCCTAGGCCCCGACCCCCATCCTGAGTTATCCTGGTAGCCTATAGCGATCTTCGACCCCTCATGCCAACTTATACGGAATCAACATACCTCTCATGGAGACGAGACAATTGATTTTTCCATTCCAGGCCTTCTTGACTCATCTCAAGCCTAAACGAGCGCTTGAGCTTGAGCGAGGTACTGACTTATCTTATTTAATGTTATTGCTACCCAACCCCTAGTTTGTTTTAGGTTATCACTTGTTTACAAAACTTCCACATGGGTTATCCAAGCGCCCCTTTGTGCACTGACCCCCATTGGAAGCCACTTCCCTATGGTCAACAATGAAATTCAATAAAATAAAAAAACAAGCCACTTGTATAATCACAATATCCTCAATAACATATACAACAAGGCAAGGCACAAACCATCTCACAAACACAAGTTCCAACCATAGTGGATAACATACCATGCAAGGCTAATGACCCTCAAAAACACATTTAATACATAAACCACCATTTTAGAAAGAATAGTCATAGAATCCACCAAATAAGATAATTTCCCTTAGCCTCTGGAAGACTTCAAAATAAGCACAAAAAAACTCCCTCATTAAAACAATGACTAAAGTCAACCACAATAATTCAAAGCTTCATTTCAACACCTCAACTAAAAGAGTAACAAATACACATTATAACCAAGGCTTCAACTTAATGATTAGAAGATAACTCAACATTCTATAATCAAGCAATTATTCATGTCTGGGGTAGACATTTACAACCACACATTCCATCCAATTCCAAGGTAAAAACCATCATTGATCAAATCACATATAAAAGAGCAATTGTCGAAGCACATTCAAAGTGAATCAATCAAAGATTCAACACAGCGCGAAGATATAACCCTGGCAAAGGAAGTGACCTTATCAACACAGCGCAGTTACTTCCATATCAAGCATCAAAGCCAAAGACTGCATAATGAGGAAATTACAGCAAGCCAAAAGCGATGCTTTATATGAAGACGCGGTGAACACAATACAGATAAACATAATTGTGATTCAATCATTTGTTTAAAATACGATACCTCCCGCGGCTTCAAATATGAGGTAAAGTCGCACCGTAGTTTCCACTTGAGCCTCAGCATAGAATCATTTACAAGGTAACTGCTAAAATATTGCATGGGAGGCATTACGCGCTCTTCATATATACTAACGCCAGTTAAGCTGGCAGGTTAGAGATTATGTACTACCATTTTACTAGGTTTAAAGGAATGACTCTAATGCAATAAGTTACTTTAGCCAATTTCACCAATCCAAAACAATGCAATACACGAGAAAAGAATTGGTTTCCGTTTCCGAATTACGCCGGCTTGACCACTGGGTTCCTGCTACACCCATTTCTCAAGAGCTAAGTTGCCAGTCTAGAAATCCATTTATTAATGAAGTTAAGACATGATAAACTACCGGCAAATTGTTCCCGCTTCCCAAAATTCCCCATCAACTTAAGTCCTCCACTTTCTACAATACCAAGAGACAATCCAGTGCTCAACTATAAAATAATTCCGCTAAAGACGTCAAAACCCTACTTATATTGATTGCCAAGGGAATTTCACCCCATACCTCTTTATCCTATGGAATAGCTAAATTTATATTTTTCCCACTCTTTTAAAAAAAAAATACTAATCTAGTATAAGTAATCTTAGCTTTACTAATCAATCTACACTCATATAATATCTCTATAATTCAAGGATCCCATTCGCTGAAATATTACAAGTAGAATATTCATTTTACTATAACCCTAAGTCGACATACATGTAGAAGGTAAGGGTTAATTTCCTTACATTTCTATAAATATAATTGGTAATTCCCTCTAATATTACACAACCCAAACATAGTGTAGTTTTGAATAAGGAATCTCACATATATTAAGGAAACAAAGGAGGGAACTAATAGCACTAGCATTGTAAACAGTTATACAACCTCAACACCCCTCACTTGGCCCCTACCCTCGTAGCACTTCATAAAATTCAACCCGTTAGATTCATTTAAGTATTAACCAACTGGCTATCCAGAATCCTTCAAACTAAAATTGTTAGAAAGCAATTACTAAAATTAAAAGTCCGTGTAGGCAAGACAATTCCTTGAACTTTTAGCCTTTACTCTGTCTTCACTACATGATTATTTCTTTTTAAAATCAAATAATTTGTGCAATTATAATTTTTATATTGGAGATACTTCAATTCCCCGTAATTTCCACAATGGAGATATTATACCTATGAGTCACCGGTACGTCATTGCCTCATTCCTTATTATTGCTATTATCAATTCCAAAGAAAATTATTTAAATCAACACATCACCCCGCGATAAACACCTCGGTTTCCAGAATTCATTGTCCGGCTTCATAAGAAAAGTTTTAATTTCATTTCAAAAGGATTTTACACATGTTCATCTGCATGAGTGTTTCCAGTTTAATTTTCCCGAAGATATTCAAAGAATATGAACAATATTATCACAATTCGTATGTCTTAATCACTAAACTATCATTACTTATGACTATCTATAACTAAATTCTAACATATATAACATACCCTTATCTATCAATATACATATATATACTTTGAATCTCCATCCTACTACATTCATAATGAAATCCTAACCCCACAAACTACATATCTTACAAATTAAATACATATTATGTTTTAAGGAATGCCGATAGGTTTACTTTTAGTTACCACAAATAACAATCTGAATACCCAAGCACATAATATTTATGCAAAACTGCTTATCCGTCCCTACAGCTTGCAATGATGGTGAAGACTATATACTTTGAAATTATCTTCTCTATTTTTACTAACAAGGCTGAAAGATAGCAGCAGATAGTTTGGAAAATCGACTGAGAGTGATGTGGCCTCATGGGCAATGATGGCAGGAAATGCACAAGATGGATGTATAGATAAGGCATGTGAACTATTTGATAGAAATTCACAAAGAAATGTGATATAGTTGTAGGATAAAGGGGCCGAGAGTGCAACTAGGGTTAGCTCCAAAGTATACACTAATGTTGTATACTCAGTTAACAACGATGATGAAGATGAGGAAGTGAAACAAAAGCCCAAGGATGAGATTAATGGAGGAGAATTAGGCATCTCCAAAGCAACCCTACGGTTTGATAATTAGGAGATGACTCAAGAAGAGCAGCGTCGACAACACCAAGCAAAAATTGCAAGGAAAAGTGTCACGTCTCGAACTCTGATGCTCCTTATTTTTTGCTTTGTGTGGATTTGACATATGTTTGGATGTGTGTGGTAGAATACATAATGAATACTATGGTATTTTTGGTGTGATGAAATATGAAATGTTGCTTTAATTTAAGTTGAATGCCTAGAATGCAATTTATTTTGAACATGATGGAAAATGGAAAATGTTATTTGAATTCATGAGTTTTAATGTTTTTATTTATATCTTTATGTGGATAATAATCTATTGATGTGTGATTGAGGGTATTGAGCTATAGGTCGTCGAAGACCAAGGGTGTGGCTAAGGAGAGTTCAGGTTAGCTTCCTAGAAGGGTATAGTAGGAACGTATCTCTCTCTCTCACACACACACATATGTAGTGTCATTTAGATGCATGTAGTTTTAATTTAATTAAATGCATAATTGCGTGTTTTTTTTAAGAATGTTTATTTAAATTTATGAAGTGGAAATAAAAGTGTGACAGAAATAATAGAAAGTAATTTAGTTTAAAGAATTTTACTATGCAATTAAGTGCACATGCTTTGTTGAGTAAAACAATTTTTAAAAAATATTTATTAGTTGGTAAATTGTTATTTATATTAGAAATGTAATATTTTATTTACAATAAAGTGGTATTTATTTACCTATTTATTTTGAAATAAATAACTATTGTGAAATTAAAAGTTAGTTTTTGGTAAAAAAAAGGAAGCATCAGGAAAATGAATTTAATTTGAATTTCAAGATTAGGTTTGAGAAAATATGGGGTGAAAATCTTTAAAAAAAGAGAAATGAGTAACGAGAAAACACAACCGTTCTTGGGAACTTTTCTTGAATTTTCTCTACAACTAAAATAGAAAATGGTTGCCAAATAATTGTTTTCTAGATTTCAGTAGATTAAAATTAGGGAGGAATAAAAGAAAATAGAGGAAAAAGGAAGGAAGGAGAAGAAGAAATTTTGGAAAGCAAGCTCTAGAGAGAGTAAGAAGGAGTAGCAGGAGAGCATCTTCAACTAAAGACAAATTGTCCAGGTTTTTAAATCTCTACTATTGCTTTTAAATTCCAAAATATGAGAAAAGAATTGTTGTATTGTTCAAATATTTAACTCCTTTGAAACCCATTATGCAAAAACCTTTGTTTTTGAAGTGTTTGTTGTGCATAAATTTAATAGTGATATAAGTACAATCTTTTCAAATCTTTTTTTTTTATGTTTAATTATAATTTTTTGCAACCTCTCTGGATTAAATGTTTTATTTCCAGAATACCTTTTCTTTCTGTGTGAATCCTTGAGTAAATTTTGTCCAGATTGTGTAAATATCATATATATATATGCAAAAGTTACAAAATTTATATTTGCATATGATTGTCTAAAGTCAAATTGCAACCATATGTAATTTGGATTGAATTAAATTTTTAAACCAAACTGAGATTATACAAAGGAGGGTGGGGACTTGCCCAGTCGTGCCCTCCCCATATGGGAAGGGTTACGTTGTCGGGGAAACGCCCTCCCAGACAACACCTTCTCTCATGTTTGGGGGTGTCGACCTTGTTAACCATGAACATTCCTTTTAAAACCCACCTTGAACTCAGAAAATCTGCTATGATTTATTAAAATTTTGTTAAACAACCTCTCATATATGTTGCATGAAACCGACGCTTTTGTACATATGACAACATATATATACATATATCACGTATGTGTGTATAGTTGTATATACAGTTTGAAGTACATTTATTTATGAGCCAATTTTTATACCTCATCGTATCTAGGTTTATACATGAAGAGTATTTGTCAAATTTTAGATGATTGTCCTGTTGAGACCATCCTTTATTTTTGGAATTGAAAATATCTGGATATATATATATATATATTCAAATACATATTTACATATGAATAGCTATTCTCATTTGAGAATAAACCAAATTGAGATTAGAAATGAACAAATTTGGAATTAGGTTGGGAATAATTTACTTTTCCTTTGTATGTTGATAAAAATTTCATGTAAATATTGACTTAGTTCTCAGATTCAATATAATGTATTCTTGTTGATATGTATATGTGGGTGAGTAAATTGAAATAATAATATAAGTGCTCAAATGACTCAGAATTTCACTAAAATGGATGAGAGTAAATAAAAAATGTTGGCCAAAAGGACTATACACCCAAAACTTAAAATTCCCAACCTCTGTACCTCGTAATACATGTCTTGAGGCATAAAAATGTCAAAATTTTGATGGGTTATCTCTAATTTTTGCATGTCAAAAATCAAGGACAACAATTTGTATATCTTCATATTCTTTATTTTCTTTCTCAATAAAAATTCACTAGTATTATTAGGAGAATGCATGTATAATTTCCTCCTTCAATGTGCACTTCACTTAGCAAATCAACATTACAAGGTGTGAAGTGTGACAATGAACATATTAAAATTTCGATATAAATATCCTCAACACAAAAGTATTGGAAAATATGATCATTGGTAACCTTTCTCTCTATAGATTCACATTCATCATCATCTTCAAGGAATTTTAATCTTTCATACGTAGGATGCATGTAAGTTGAAAGGATAATTCTTGTTGATTCATCTTCATGTTCTTCAATTACAAGCTAGTCTTTGTGTAACTGAGGATTTCTTTTAGGATTAGATTAGATTCAAGTTATGAATATAAAAGACAAAAACCCAAAGTGATTACAAAGTGCAAAGGAAGTGAAATGTAAAAGAACAAGTATACCTGATAATTGTTGAAGCTTCCATGACTCACCTTCGTAACACCTTCTTACTTGCTGGATAATGCTTTGCCCTCAGATTCGTCATGCGAGCAATCTTCAAATGTATGCCTATGTCCTACACCAAGCTTTGAAGGATTTGCATAAAATGTCTAAAGCCTATGCCTAAATGCCTATGATTGATAATGTCTATGCCTAAACAATGCTAAGACTTGATTAAATAAAAGACAATAATTGTAATGAGAAGCCTAAGTGTGCAAGTGCAAGAGTGTATAAAGTGAATGCGTGTGTATGTGTGTAATTGAAAAGTGAGAGGAAAATGACATTTTATAGAAAATGCCATTTTGAATGGACGGGTGAGATTAATTCATGACGAAAACCTAAAATGAAAGGTCTAGATTAAATCTGAGAATTCCTAATTAGGGTTAGGGAAAATTCATTAATTGAACGGTCAAGATAATATCTCAGATAATTGGATCAACGGTGGAGAATAAATGAGATAAACTAATTAGAAAATAAAGATTTTCGAAAATCAAGAAGATAAAGACTACCTGATTTGTGAGATTCGAAAAATCAAGAAGATAAGAGCTGGACTAAAGATCAAATTTGGAAAATCAAGAATTCTGTCTTCGACATTTGATTTTGAAGATAGTTACCATTTTGAATTAAATTAATTCAAAATACATTTTAGGAGATAATAAATAATTGATTTTCCAATTATTTACCAAAAGTGGAATAACAGCTAAGATCTTCGTGATGACATTTTAAATAAAATGATTTCATTTATTTTAAAATGAGAGGAATATTAATTTTGACACTAAATACCAAAGCATAATTGTTTACCTAGCAGATTAAGATTAATTAATTAAATAAAATTAATCAATTCATTTAATTACGATAGTTATGACATATTAAATAAACAACAAAATCATTTATTTAATAACAAAGAAGAAATATATGATAAAGGGTACTAAATAAATTAAGAAATTTATTTAATTAAGGGAAGATATAGACAATTAACGATGGAGCTTTTAATAAATAAATAAAGATTTATTTATTTAATAATCATCAGCAATAACAGTAAGGACATAAATTAACAAATAACGGCGAATTATTTAATCAATAGTCGTATCGTGGACTAAGGGCATAATTAAATGTCAGGGGTAATTATGCTGGGTGATCTAAAGTGGTAAAATGAGTCATGCCTAGTCATTTTTAAAACATCTGCCCCTCTTTGTCAGCACGTAGTATGTCATATTGTGACGTAAAATAAGTCAAAATATTCCAAGAAAGGTACGAGTATCATTGCCCTTTAGGAAATTCTCAAATTTTGGATCAAATGAAGGTAAAATTCTGTGGGGTTATCTCATAAATCAATCAATGACCAAAACAATGGCATAAATGGTCGAATTCAAACGTTTAAAGCGTGTAATCCAGGAAGTCAGTTGGTCAAATGAGCTTCAGTACAACCCTCGTTTGAGAAATGTCATTTTGACTTTATAAATAGGTTGACAAATGGGTAAAAGTCAATTCATTTCTACTATTTACTTTGCAAACTTCGAGAGCCTAGAGCGAAAAGGAACGCAGTGAGGATGGTGATTCCAGTGACAGAGCATCGTGGCGAGATCGTACGGACATTTAGACAGCCAGAGGGCTCAGAGCTAGCGGTATGTACCCTTGTCCCCCTTTATAATTTTTTTGTTTTGCATGCCAATTTTAGGTTGCGTAAGCCACAATCGTCTGTGCGTTCGACGCATATGATGCGTCGCGACGCGAATGA
The DNA here is from genome assembly GCA_007258455.2 of Sequoia sempervirens. Classification (NCBI taxonomy): domain Eukaryota; kingdom Viridiplantae; phylum Streptophyta; class Pinopsida; order Cupressales; family Cupressaceae; genus Sequoia; species Sequoia sempervirens. The sequence goes on along the minus strand of VDFB02345929.1, from coordinate 13,124 downwards.
CTAGCTAATCATAGGGTGGGCGAGGCGTTGTGACGCATTTGATAAAAATTGTGACGCATTCGCCTAACTGAGTCGCATATGAGTGTTGAAATGCCGCAATTGTCATTTTGTGCCACAATTGCACATTTTAGCGACGCATTCGCCATCTTGTGTTGCAATTTCTAAAATTCATGACGCAATTACCATAATGTGACGCATTTGGGCAACCAAGCGACACAACTATCATTTTGCAACGCATTTGAGGATTTTAAAGACGCATTCGAATATTTGCGACGCAACTGCTATAACGCGACACATTTGATGTTTTTCTTTTACTGAGACCGATTGTGGTACTTGTGAAACCCTTAATACTTTTGATGATGCTGACAGTTGTCTAGAAAGTATTGATATATTGTTTGGATTTTTGTAGAGGTAGCTTGCCCCTATCTACACGTGAGAGAGCAGATAGACCACATTTCGGTTTTCCAACCAGTTGATCCCATGAGAGCAGCGCCGATTGATGCGACTAGGGTTGTTCTACGTTGCCTACATGCCTGCCATTCGGGTGAACAGGGGATTACTGACTGCACTATGTGAGCGTTGGCATTTAGAGACTTGCTCGTTCCACCTGCCGATAGGTGAGGCTACCATTACTCTGGAGGATGTCTACCGGATTCTTCGAGTGCCGATCCGAGGGGAGCGGTTTGTCTACAATCCTCGGCATGGCGAGCAGACCTTCCAAGCGTACTACCGAGATCAGGGTGAAGGACTGGGCATCTAGGGTTATGAGATCAAATGGGAGTTCATGGCGGATCACTATGGTCGCTTTGATGCATTCCTTGCGACTCTGATTGGGGGGATCTTGATTCCCGATCGTCGAGGACACGGATTTCCTATTGGCTGGGGAGACGTCCTGTTTGGCATGAGACGAGACAGGACCGTTTATGCTTGGTGTCTTTGCTTACTGGGGACACTCTACCATCAGCTGCATGATATTTCCTATAGGAGAGGAGAGAGCATCTCGTGTGGGACTATATTGATGATGATATGGGCCTGGGAGCACATATCCATATTTCATCCACCGATTGACAAACCACAGTTGGCCGACGGTATGCCCTATGCTTATTACTACAATGGTGCCTTACAACAGACCCGGATGGGTGAGATAGGTTGGTGGCGGCATCAGATTGATACGATGATGTCCTTTATCTGGAGGTCGTATCGAGACTGCGGACAGTGGGATGATGAGGTAGACCACCTGAGTCTGTGCAGGTAGTACAGATATTTGATTGGCAGGATGGTGCAGACTTCATTGATCATTGAGATGTATTTACCACAGCGTGTCCTGAGGCAGTTCAGAGAGCAACATGGTGTACCTACAAGGACAGCCGAGTACGCCCGGTCTTCCAGAGAGTATGCTTGGGGACCAGCCATTCCAGTGGCCTTTGCAGAGCAGCAAATTGACGGGCTAGTAGCACAGGCATGGGGATGGAGGGGAGGAGCAGCTAATCCCGAGATGACAGTCGATTACGACTTATGGTGGTAGACACACAGGCCAGTGTCATTGACGGATCCAGATGGGCCAACACCAGTGGACAAACGATCAGTTATTCCTCGTGTGTCGTGGGCTAGGCGAGGTGGCATGGGTAGAGATGGAGGCAAGGGTGGAGACGGAGGAAAAGGTGGGGATGATGGTGGAGACGGCCGGAGGCGATGACGGGATGGGCAGAGACAGGTTTGGAGGGTGCGCCCACGTGTGGCGAGGGTAGCATTAGACGCTATCCCCGAGGTTGGCGAGGATGGGGAGAGAGAGGAGCAGCCCCGACAAGAGGGAGAGGGTGAGGAGAGACGGGAGGAGGAGGTGGCAGAGGATGTGGCAGAGGACGATGATGATGAGGACGATGCCATGGATGAGGCCAAGAGACTCCTTAGATGGTGGATGGTGGAGGGAGAGGAGGAGATACCCTCTAGTTCAACGTTGCCTCAGGATGCCACAACAGATCAGAGGGTGGATGATTTATAGTGGAGATTAGATGAGAGCATGTCACAGGTCAGGGCACTGCAGGTAGAGCTAGAGGTGGCTCGTGTAGAGCGGGATTAGGCAGTGATCCGCCAGCAGGACTCAGCTCAGTGGTGCACATAGTTCGCAGCATTATGCACAGGGCCTATAGGGGACATGGATTGCGAGTTGGCCAGAGTGAGCATGAGATTGGGGCAGTATCGGACATTATATGAGCAGGCAGTTCCACCTGAGCGACGGGATTCTATCCTGTCACAGTCACAGACGAGGACAGGCAGTGGCCACAGATTAGGCAGTGCCAGTGGTAGCAGGAGTCACATCAGTGTCAGAGGATCTACCTCGACAGGGCACACATCAATGCACAGGTCACATCACTCACGCCGGCACACCCTGAGTCACCATTCGGGTCACAGTCATGGGTCGACTGGTTCAGTATAGAGGTCGGCACAAGTACAACCACTAGTGATCGATCCATCTACTTCTCAGAGTCAAGCCGCAGTGACATCATAGGTATCCGTTGCCATAGAGATGATGCCTTCATTCACAGTTCCACTAGTGGCACAGGCAGAGGTTGTGACAGGTCCGCCTATCGGTTCAGTCCCAGTTTTAGAGTTGCAGCCGCCACATTCTTCACCATGAGGGGATGATGAGAGTCTACCCTAGGGGCATTTTGTTATTATGACACACTATGTATACATTATTGAGCTTGCGAGCTCCATTTTTGGGATATCCCCTGACTTTATCCTGTGACATTGTACATTTTTTAGATGATACTATATGATGATGTAGTTTTGATGCGGCCTACATGTGTTATGTGATGCTCTTTGATTTAATGTATTATGATATGTATGATGTATGATGTTGATTTATGATGTAGCATGTATGTCCTATAATGCTTATTTATGATTTTGATGCTATGATGATGCAATGCTTACTTATGTGAGATGATAATGATAATGATGTGCATAATGTATTTAGTAAATGGATGTCATGTTGTTGATTATGTTAATGCACTTGTTTGTGATTATGTATATGATTTAATGCTATGGATGATGTATGTATGGACCTAATGCAATGTTTATATGATCATGTATGCACTTATGTTTTTGGATGTCACAGGATATCATCGTGAGATGGACGAGAGAAGATGTCCAGACTGACAAGAGAAAATGACCCGACCGAAGAAGAGAAGATGACCATACCGATGAAAATGCATGTTAATTCCTAGACCAAATCTTTCAAAGCTTTACCATAGGACATTAGTATTTATTACTCTTAATCATCATTGGGCAGACTATTGTAATGGCCAACAAACACCATGATATGACATAGATCAAGGTGTGCAAGATCGTACCATCATGTAAGACAAGCAGTCGCAGACAAGGATGATCATGACTCATACTAAGAGCGAGATTGCCCCAGTCTTTTTGTCATAATCAACCACTAGCGGAAAAAGACAAGGACAAATCATGAAACATCGTTGCTTCTCTAAATCCTATTTCCAGGATATCCCTGAGAAACTAGCAACATGATTGCAAAAATATAAAAATAGAGCCCTTATCATGATACGTTGTTGTTTTTCTAAATCCCAAAATTAGGACCTCGTTGAGAAACTAGTAGTCAGGCATGCCAATCGTCATGATACGTCGTTGCTTCTCTAAATCCTGTTATTGGGATCTCACTAAAAAACTAATAACATGATAAAAATGAAAAGACAATTGTCAAGTGTTTGCCAAGTGCATCTGGATATCCATTTTTATGATGTGAAGATGTCATGTTTGATAATGATGAGATGCCAGAGTGTCAAAGCGTTGATGCCTAGATGACAAATGTCCAAAATTGCCAAATTCAGGAAGAACACATCCTGAATAATGTTGATGTCGAGAGGATTTGATCCCTAACAGTTGAAAGGGGTTCCTCGAGATGATGGCGATGCCTAGGAAGGACCCATCCTATGGCATAGATGACAAAGTTGGTTCTTCAGAAAGACACATCTGAAGAAAACTAATGTTAAGAGGAGTGATCCTTAGATGCCAAGAGGATCCCGCGAAATGTCGAATGACAGTGACAATGTCTAGGAAGGACACATCCTAAGGCATGAATGACTGAGACTATCTTTCAAAAGGACACACCTGAAGATTAACCTAAAGTTGAAAATTTGACAGGTTATGATGATTTGACTTGCTTTGACCAAGTTTGACTTGTGTTTGACTATATGTCGATATTGTCATGATGATATAATTGACCTGTTGATGAGATTGTCATATTGAAATAACTGATTGTCATGGTTTGTTCTTAGGAGTTTATCCATTTGGGAGTGATTCGATTTGCCTTGAAGATATTCTGATGTGTGTGCAAGTGTAGTGTCATGAACCCTAATGGACTGACCTAGTACGACCTCGGGGGATCATCGACAGATGGCCTTGCCTACGTCATACACTCAGAGACCTCGTAGTTCGACACGACCAATGACTTTGTCCAAAGGACAGAAGTTTGAATCATGATTTTATTCTGAAAAACCAAAATGGACTGACCTAATGTCTCAGGGACTCAAATGTGAGTCTTGCCTACGTAGCAAATGCGCAGAGACAATGTAGTTTGGACAAATGACAAAGACTGATTGATATGACTGACTTTGACAAGAGATGACAATGTGTTTGCGCTCTTCGAGCAGTCTGATGTTTTGTTTGTGGTTTTATTTAGGACGTTTTATGATTTTTAGGTCTTTCTTCAGGACATTTTATGATGTTTTTGTCTTTTAGACTTTACGATGCTTTTGGTCTTTTTCGTGATTACAATGTTGGTCTTTTTTCAGGACTTTTTACAATGTTTTTGGTCTTTTTTTAGGGCTTTTTGCAATGTTTTTGGTCTTTTTTCAAGAATTTTTACGATGTTTTTGGTCTTTTTTCAGGACTTTTTTCCAATTGCCAGATCATGTGCGACATCCACTGCAGTTTCATGATAAAAATTTTGCCCCCAGTCAGGTCCAAGACTTAGCCATTTTTAAGGAACATGGATGGGATGCTGCTGATTTACTAGATGGACAGTCGTGAGGACTTGATTTCAATCATTTATTAACCATGACAGGTAGGATGGTATGGTGGCGATATGCATGATAATGGTGGAAATACCTTTCATCCTAGGCCAAGGCAGACAAAGTGACAGTAGATGGCAGAGCAATGATTGATTACGCATATACCGTTTGTCGTTTTCACCATGGTACTTTTATCCAAAGTTACCGTTTACGTGTTTTCACTATCGACAGCCTTTTCTCTTTACTATTTTGTCCTTTTTCTATTTTTTGATGCTCTAAGACGTACTTTGTCACGTTTCACTCATCGGGATGAAATTTTTCTTTAATATTTTTGTCCTTTTTCTTATTTTTGATGTTCTTGGACGCTCTTTGTTTGCTGCTTTCTATCAAGGCAAATAATTTTTACCATTTTCTAATTTTTGTATTTTATGTTTTCCTAACTCAATCCTCCTCGATACTATGCATAGAACCTTGAGATGTAAATTAAGTTGATGGCTTTGTCGTTTGTCTCCATCCGTGTGGCTAGTCATAAGCTCTGTGACCGAAAAGAAGATATGATAATGTAGACCCAACCAGCTTTCTTGGTCTAAATCCTTTACCGAATTTTCTCTCTCGGCCGCCTTTGTCTCCTTGGGGTTCTGCATGAGAACTAGGTCGCCAATGTCAAACTTTCTAACCATAACCTTTTTATTGTAGCTGCGACAAAGGTGGTTCTGGTATGTTTGGAGGTGATACAGTGAGTTTTGTCTTCTTTCTTCCAACATTTCCAAATGGTGTTTGGATTGTCGATACTCTTCATTAGCATCTCGTGAGACTCTGTGAATCAAGGAATTTCAACTCAATGGGCAAGATGGCCGCAACGCCCTTTCAACACCTTCAAAGACTAGGCAAATGGAGTGGTCTCTATAGGCGACGTAATGCTAGTCTCGTAAGCCTACGTGAGCGTGGTTGAGTTGTATGTGCCAGTCACAGCCAACGTCGTTCACAGTCTTTTTGAGGATTTTGACAATGGTTTTATTTGATGCCTCAGCTTGACCGTTTCCTTGTGGGTAGTAGGGAGATGAAAAATGGTGTTGAATGTGAAATTGCTCACATAACTCCCGAACGTCTTGGTTTTTAAACGGACGTCTGTTGTCAGTGATGATGGATTGCGGAAGGCCATACCAGAAAATGTAGTTAAGGATGAACTTGGATATTTGTTTGCCGGTAATGTATGTCAATGGAATGGCTTCAATCCACTTCGTAAAATACTTAGTGGCGGTGATAATGAATTTGTGGCCGTTGGACGAGGTTGGATGAATTTTACCCACGAGGTCGAGTCCCCATTGAGCGAAGGGCCAAGGAGAAGTGTTTGGTCGAAGTTCCTGTGCTAGAGCATGGATCAAATCACTGTGAATCTCACATTTGCGACAAGTCCTGACATATTCAATTGCATCATTTTCAATGGTCGGCCAATAATACCCAAGTCTCATCACTTTCTTAGCTAGAGTAGGACCACTCGAATGAGACCTGCATATACCGTCGTGCACTTGGCGTAAGGTCATGTGCGTTTCATTGGTGTTGAGACATCTAAGAAGGGTATTGTCAAAATTACGACGGTAAAGGGTGTCACTAACGATGGCATACTTTGCAGATTTTCAGATGAAGGACTTCCTTTGGTTATTGGACAGGTTCAATGGAAGGGTTTGAGATTTTAGGTAGTCATAAATATCCTGATACCGGGGAGAGTTGGGACCAACAAGTTCACAAACCATTTCTGATTCTGGGATATCATATCCCGGCATTAAAAGTTGTTCTACTAAGAACTCAAATTGTGACACATTTTGAGGGATGTCCAAGAGAGAACCAATAGTAGCCATTGCATTAGTTGCCTTATTCTGTGTCCTGGGGATTTTTTCAAAAGAAATCAATTGGAAGTATGTCAAGAAACTATCCACCATCCTCTTGTAGGGAAGCAACTTCTCATCCTTTGTTTCATAGTCATCATTCACTTGGTTGATAATGAGCTGGGAATCCCCGAATACAAGCAACGTCTGAATTTTCCATTTAATTGCCATTTTGAGACCTGTGACTAGTGCTTCATATTTGGAAATGTTATTTGTACAAGGGAAAGTGATCCAGAATGCCTTAGGAATTGAATCCCCCTATGGTGTGATAAACAAGATTCTAGCGCCTGAGCCATGACCAGTATGAGACCCATCAAAATATAGCTTCCATGGTACTGCCGATTCCGCATGAAAAATGGACTCGTCGGGAAAATCAGTTACTAGTGGATGAGTGACTTGAATCGGTGCATCCGCCAGTTGATATGCTATTACCTATTCTTTTATTGCCTTATGCTCGACATACTGTATGTCATACTCGCTTAGTATCATGACCCATTTTGCCAACTGGTTTTTTAATGCCACCCGACTTAAGAGATATTTCAGTGGATCAATCTTGGCGACCAGTTGTGTCTGGTGACTGAGCATATAGTGTCTTAGTTTTTGGGATGCAAAGACAACAACAAGGCATGCACATTCAATGTTTGTATAGTTCAACTCATACCCTATCAGTGTGCGGCTGATGTAATAGATGGCTCTTTCTTTTCCTTCATAATCATTTTGTGCCAGTAATGCCCCCAGTGTTGAACTAATAGTTGAGATGTATAGGATCAATGGCTTTCCATGAATTGGAGGCATGAGGACTAGTGTTGATAGTAGGTAATCTTTGATTTGTTGAAAGGCTTCTTGACATTTATCTGTCCATACAAAGGGGATACCTTTGCGCAACAGATACTGGAATGGGTGACACTTATTTGCCAATTGGGCTATGAAATGCCGAATAGATTGTACCTTGCCTTGTAGAGTTCTGAGTTCACTGATTCCTCTAGGCGGAGGCATGTCTATGATGGCTTTGACTTTTGTTGGATCAATCTCTATGCCTTTTCAGGAAACTATGTATCCCAAGAGTTTACCTGATGTGACCCCGAAAACACACTTCTTAGGATTTAGCCAGACTTTGTACTCTTCAAGTCTCTTGAAAATTGTGTCGAGCACCTTTAGATGATCTTTCCTGGTTACTGATTTGGCCAATAGGTCATCTACATAATCTTCCATTATTTTGTGCATCATGTCATGGAAGATTGTGGTCATAGCCTCGGAAAGTGGTAACTTGCCATTTTTGAGGACCGGAATGGCGGGCGATATTCCAATAATATAAAAATTCTACGGTAAGTAAATGTCATTTCTAGGCCGGCTCCTCGTGAGCAATGCGACCGATTATATAGCCTGGAGAAACCATCCGATGAGGGATAGCATCTCATATCCCCGCTGTGAGGTCAACTATGATGTCAATGTTTGTAAAGGAAAGCCATCCTTTGGGCATGCTTTATTTAGGTCCTTTCAAAGTCTCAGAGCATTAATGCGCGGATCAACTCCATTTGGTTTTGCTTACCGTACCCAAGTTAGGAAATCCATTCAAGATAGCCAATAGACCGTATGAACTGGCCTAGTACTTTTAACCTCGCCTTGACCAATAGAGAGCAACTTAGGTACTTGCGCAACTTCGGCCACACTAGTTTAGAATTAGGTAATAGTATGATGGTGCGGTAATCACTCGGGTCCAACTCGGCACAGTCACATAGGACCAAGCGTTTATTTTTCGCTCGCAAAGAATTTATGAAATTCTGATCTCTCATCTTTAGTTAATGATGCAGCAAAAAGGACCATCTTGAAATCTTCCATAGTTGATATGTTATCCTCTATTGTGTCTTCAATAAGCATAGCCGATTTCTCCTGTTGTACGGGGAGAAAGTCCAGTCCTCCATCTTTGGGTGCCTCAGAGAGGTTTTCACCCACATATACATCCTTTATTTTTAAAACATATTATCGTCACAAAAGGTGCCTTCGGCTTCTCAACACCTAGAGACGCTTCATTTTTATTTTATTCTTTATTTTACTTTTAAGTACTAGAGGATGGATAGCCCACGGAAATATGTCGCGGCAGCCTAAATCTCAATGGCTTAATCTCCATTTGTGGTCCCCACTGGGTATGCCTTCTCGTAATCCCATAAATTCAGCAATTACCTCATCATTTTGAAATGTGTCCAGGGCTGGCGGTCCTTGTTGGTCCCAATCGACTAGCTCATGGTAAACTAAGGAAATGCCATCGTCAATGTTGGTGAATTGAGGTGAGGATGCAGACAGCATGCAGACATATTCAGTGATGTTGTAGATGAGATTATCATCATCCAACTCTACATCGGACTCTATCCAATATTCTCCTTCACTAGTGTCATATTCATTGTCAAAATAAGGGGTGAAGGTTTTAGAGCCCTGATTGTCAATATCGTTTGATAGTTCAGATGGATTGGACTGAAGGGGTTTAGATGATGGGTGTTGTACGTCATGGGAAGTGGTAATGGTACTTTGACTATTTGGTGCTTGTTCAATTTTGAATGTTTTCCAAAACTGTTGTTCAGAGGTTAGTTCCCCTGGTTCGACAAACAAATCATCAAGACAACAGTCACTTAGGGATCGTTCTGAGCCAAATTCCCACTCTTGGGAGTCAGTTTCAGTGAGGGTTTCCTTAGTGGTCTAGAAACTTTTCGAAGCATGTACTCGCTCACTCGAAAGTCCAATGATACATCGATCGTCATTGTCGGGTGATCCAAACCCTAATCCAAGATACTTCAAAATTTGAAAAGTTTCTATGGGTTCCCTTCGGCCAGTTTTATTTCTTCCTAGGCCACTAATACCATCGTAGCCTTTAGCCTTCATTATGTCATAACCCTTGCCATAATTTTGCACTGGTAATGGGGGTAGTGCAACAATATCCTTATAGATCCATCCTGTAATGTCAGCAAGGTCTTCATTACTCATGTCTCCCCACTTGATAAAAACCGTTTTCGGTGGAACTTTGAAAGTTTCCCTGGGTTCCATTTTGAAACATGTCCGACCATATATCTTTGGAGACTTGGGTATTGTTGTTATGTTGTATGTTGTATTTAGTTTGAACTCTCCACAGTCGAGCTCCTGGATTTTGATAGTGGATTCAGTCTTAGGGTTTGACAGAGGCAGTGGTGTGGTGGAAGACGTGGATGGAGCGGATGCGGAAAATGATGTGAGTGTGGATGGATCAATGTATTTGGATGAAAAGGAGCTAGGTGCTTCCCGATTAATAGGCACTCAATTTTTAGAAATACCACTTAGGTTGTAACAATATTGGAAGGGGTCGGGTCTCCGTATATGGTTATTTCTATGCCGTCAAATGGAAACTTTAGGCATTGGTGATATGTGGACGGAACGGCTTTTAAGGTATGGATCCATGGACGGCCGAGCAAGATGTTATATGGTAGTTCCAAATCCAGGACCTGGCAAGTTGTGTCCACAATGACTAGTCCCACTCTGATAGGGAGAGAGATAATGCCACGTGAAGGGCGTTCCTCGTCATCGTATGCTTTGATCACTATACTCTTTGTTGGGTCTATGCACGCATCAGAGAACCCTAGAGCCTTAACCAGTTTGAGGGAGCATATGTTCAATCCTGCTCTGCCATCTACTAAAACCCGTCTAACTTTGTGCTTGTGGACAAAAGTTTCTATGTGCAATGCATCATTGTGGTTGGTTTTAGGTGATGAGTAATCTTGATCCGAGAAGGTGACGTGGTGAGGTGTAGTGAGATATCCCACCATGGTTTCAAATTGATTGACATCGATGTCCTTCGGGACCGACGACTCGAGCAAGGTTTTATCTAGGATATCTTTATGTGCGGGAGATATACGAAGCAGCTCAAGTATAGAGATTTGTGCGGGAGTCTTTCCTAGCTGGTCGATGAGGTTGAATTGACTTTTGGGTTTCCATTGCTTTGTGGTCGGGACAGGTTGTGGTTGTTTAGTAGATGGGCCAGGTATGGTTATTTTGGGTTGTCTAGCGGGAGGCGGACCAACTATGGTAACCTTGCCACTACGAGTAGTAGCGTTACATTGGGGTGCTCTCTTGACCGTAATGGTATTGATGTATTCATTGTTAGTTCAGACATTATTTATAATAGGTCCACTAGAATAGTTGTACTTGACTCGAGTGAAGTTAGCTTGATTATTGTGCATCTATGGACCTGATGTGGAAGCCTTATGAGAACCATGGTCCTGCAGTGGATTCTTATGGATAGTATGATCTGAATTGGAGGCAAATTGAGATCCACCTACTTCAATTACGTGACTTTCGATAAGATCTTGTAGTAGGTTTTTCAATTGTCGACAGTTAGAGGTTGTATGTCCTTTTGCTCGATAGTATTCGCAAAATGCATTGTCATTCCACCATGCTGGTTTGAATTGTCCTAGGTCATATGGTTTTGGTTCTTGAAGTACGATGACACCATTATGGAGACATTTCTTAAGAACTTCTTCAATGGGTTTACCCAAAGAAGTGTATGTGTGACCTTTAGGAAATTGTCTTGTCTGACGATACTGTCCATGATTATTTGACTGTTTTGATTGTTTGAAGGGACATTAGTAGGGGGTGTCGATGCCATTGTTGGTTTGTTTTGTTGTTGAACCCCTTTTAGGGCCAATAAAGGACCCACAATGTTTGCAGTCTTGGCGTCAAAAACACCGCCATTTGTAACGTGTTTATTTTTTATCCAGTATTTATTCTTGTTAGTGGTTGGATTGACATTTGTGTTTTTGGAACCATATCATAATTCTCCCTTTGCGATAAGGGCTTTCTCAATCTGGACCCCTTTTTTGACTAAATTTGTGAAGTTTGTGCAACAATGTATTTGCAATGCATATTTTAGAGGCCCCAGAAGTGTTTGGAAAAACATGTCGACTTTCTCCTTTTCGGGGATGTCAATGTGACATTGACTAGCAAGGCTTCTCCATTTTTGAAAAAAATGGGATAAATGTTTCTCCAGCATCCTTTTGCGTTCAAGAGTGCACAAGCTAGTGATGGAGGTGTCCATGTCGATGTTGTACACGTATTTTTTTATAAATTTTCATTTAAGCTCATCCCATGTCTGGATATCCTTTTGTGTGGAAAACCATTCAAGGGCAGGACCCGCCAGACTTTTAGAAAAAAAGTCTCATCAAGTATGTTTGTTCATAGGCGATGTCCATACAATTGGTTGCAAATTCGCGAACATGTTCAATGGGGTTTGTCTTGCCTCTGTATTTTGTGAAATTGGGTAACACATATCCTGGAGGAAATGGAGGCATGTATAAGCTCATGTCGAATGGGTATACATTTAGGTCATATGATATTTCTGATTTCTTGCCTGAAATGTCTATGTTTTGAATAGTTTTTTCTACCCCCATCAGTCTTGTTTGGAGGGCATCCATAATAGGATCATTTGTGTTTCCGTACGTTTTATTGCTTGGTACACCATAGGTTCCCATTTGTTGTGCGTGAATATTGGTGTATTGTGGCGGTATGGATTGTTGTGACATGTATGACGTGTGCGGATTGACGTGTTGTTGATATTAAAAGTTATGATTGGGTGCATGTTGGTGAGTATGAACGTTAGATGAGTAGGTTGGGATGTGTCCCCCAGCCATGTGTGTTGTTATTTGGGGAATGTGATGACCATGAATGTTATGATCTGTTAATGATGCCATAGGTTGCGTTACTTGGCCACCTTGTGCGAATTGTTGGGTTTGCACAAGGGGAATGTTTGTATTTGTACCTTGGGAGGTAATGCCATGTGACTGTGTTGTCGTGTTAAAGTTTTGTTGTTGTCCTTGGATAAAAATGCATCCCTTGCCCCCTCCCAAAGGATTTTGTGAAATACCACTGAGCGGATATGTCGAAGGTGTACTCATGGTAGTAGGTGTAGCTGTCAAGGGGGGGTTGTTGTGACTTGATGATGCCCCCATGGCATTTATCGTAGTGGTAAAGAGAGGATTGGAGTAACTCGCCCACATTGCTGAGGAGCCAAGAGTGGTTCCAGCCGATTGGGATAGTGTCGTGGATGTTGTGGGCATTGTGGATGATTGTGATCCTCCAATAGATGTAGTATTTATTCTATTGGAGGTGTTTGGGATGTTGGAGGTAGCACGCACTGTCGTTGTGGTGTCAAAGAAGGTATTGCTCGTAGTGTTTGTAGGTTGACCAC
>VDFB02345928.1:0-27748 GCA_007258455.2 Sequoia sempervirens | reverse complement strand
CAATCGAGGAAGCCAAGCATCAACACCCATGAAACTCCCATGGCATGTTTTCCATCTTGCACCAACAAATAGATTAAAAGATTTTGGAAAATTCTAGCACATGGGTTTTAGTAAGGACTTTTTTTCGTAGGAGTTGACCCAATGTGGCAAGAGTCCCCTTTCAGATCCATCTTGTCGGAGTCAACCACGTGAAATTGGCATTTCGTCTAATATCCACATTTATATCCCGGCTGGAAATACTCTTGGTTTTAGAGTGTTACCGGTTGAGTCGTTCCCTTGGGTGAGTAATTTTTCCCACAAGGCAGGCCCTCTAGGGTAAACAAAAGTGAATGAAGAACAAAATCCGTAACTCGATCAATCTTTGATAGCAACAAAGAAAGAGAATATACACGAAAATTCCCCCATTCACACTTGCACAAGATTTTCTTCAATTTTAAGCCCAAATCGAAGTGTGGAGGTGATTGCTTTGTCTCATCCCAAAGTCATGAAAAAGGCCTTTTGATTCTCAAGATTGCTATAAAGCGAGAGAGAAGCGCATACATCCTTTTTTGATGGCTTTAGTCTAAGTAAGCCTTCACAAAAACAAAGCTACACTTGTTCTTTTTAAATCCTCAAGGCAATATGTGAGTTCATTTTAAAGCACCAAATCACAAGTGAAAGACATTTGTTCAATTTGTTAATCCAAGAAACAAAATCTAGTAAGTTGTTGATCCTATTGTTCGTTTTAACCTTTGCAAGAAGAAGTTTAAAGGTTCTTTTTAAGCCCAAATGAAAGCTAGTGTTCTAAGAATGAAAAGATAACAAATTATTAAAGAAGTGTTAAACAAACACTTAAGTGTTTCAAAACACTTTGATTGAAGAAAATATCATCACCATGCTCCTCCTTCCTTTGTTTTTGATTTCCAACCTACAAAGGAGAAAAACAATCAGATTCTGGAAAAACACAAAAATTAAAAACCAGAAAACAAAAGAGAAATCAATCATAAATCAAAAGCACATGCTAAAAAAATAAATTCTCCCTTTTACTGTCTCCCAGCGTCGCAACTCGTGAAGGTGTCGTAGTTTGTTCTCTCAGTGGTGCTCTTACAGCACCACTTACCAGTCAGTAGCACTCTGTGTCAAGACAGAGAGCACGATTACGTCGCACTTTTCACCTAGCGGCGCAGTTTATCCCTAACGTTGCTATTTTCAAAATTTTCAAAAAGTCCTGTAATTCAACGAGTCCAGCGGCGGAGTTAGAATTAAATTTTTTTTTGGCGGGATGAGTCCAGTGGTGCTATATAGCGACGCTGACAAGCCCGAGGTGCTAAAACAGTGATGTTGACGAGCCCGCGGTGCTAAAATAGCGACGTTGACGAGTCCGCGTTGGAATTTCCTGTGTGTGAAGAAAAATGTAGAAATTTCAAGAAAATGTTAGAAATAATGATATCCAGCCCTCCTTCTAGCGCCAAATGTGTGAACCCTTTTCCTAGTACCTGCAAACAACATGAGTAAACAAGTTAAACAAGGAATTGCAAGCTAACACAAGGATTCCCCATGAAATCCATTTACAACATTCAAATTAGGAAGAAAATATTGAAGAACACAAAGCAAATGACAAAACAAAGATTGAATCCTAATTAGAAAAGAAAACTCTTGATCCCATGGGGGAATTGGTGCCAATTTGATGTGAAAATTGGCCCTTTCCCAATTCCTATGATTGCAAGCTTTGATATGTTGACTTGATGAAGAGATTTGATCCACTTTTGATGATGAATGGTGAGAGCTCCAAGCCAAAATCTGTAATAACCTAGCTAAGAACTTAAGATTGATGAATGGAAATGGCTAAGTATTTTAGCATGGTAACTTTGCTTGGATTGTGGATGATAAAATGAAGATATGAGCCTTTCATTTATAGGATTTCAAGATGGATGAAAGTCCAAATTTGAGCAATGTGGGACTAACTTTCATCCAATGATATGGTGCCACTTGTCAAGCTATGAATGGATGATGGTTGTGCAAGATTTGGGGTTTGTGCCAATAAATGCCAATATTTGAAATTCAAATTTGTTGAAATGACATGTAAGAGGGAAAGGAAAATGCAATAAATGCCACTTGGCTCAACGCAAAGGACATGTAAGATGCAGCTATTGCCCTTGTTGGATGTACATGTTGACTTGGAATTTTGAATTCAAATTGAGGGAATATCTAAAAAGATGCCATGTGAGGGAAAAACACAGGATTTAATAAAATGAATTCAAATCTATTTTCATGCAACTCTTCTACTATCTGTGGAGGATGGGACATGAGATTAGAATAAATTAATCAAGGGTTAATTAATTTAACAAGAGATTAGATGATATGACCTATTTGACTCAAATTTATGGATTTATTTAAATCAAATAAGAGAGGAATATGTTAAGTGGATAATTAAATAAGGATTTTGATTTATTTAATTAAAAGAGATGATGTTCGATTAAATCAAATAAGGTTTTAATTTATTTAATTTAATGGATAGACTTTAGAGATTTAATCAAATAAATTGATTATTTAATTAAATAGGGATAATTAGATCAGATGGATTGATTTAATTAATAGAAGGGATTGACTTAATCAGATAAAATGATTTATTTAATTAAGAGATGAATATTGATGAATTTAATCAGATAGAGGGATTTGATTAAATGGTTAGACCGAGGGATGATTCAGGGAGAAACGATATTAGTAAGTCAAGATCAGATGCACGATGTCAATCAATACATTTTACGTGTCTACAACTTGTTCAAACTGAATTGATTCTTACCAAATTATCAAAGTTAATGTGACACATCCTCCTGTGTCATAGCCAACTTTCATTGACCTGATTCATAAAGCAATGACCATGAGCGCCCTTAAGCTAATAAACATTTCCATCTATCGTTGTTCCAACAACAATTATAGTTATAGACCCTTTTCTGATCTCACATCCATCATCCTAAAACATAAGATTGTATCCTTTGCTACACTTTTTTCCAACACTCAAGAGGTTATGCCTTAAACCCTTAACATAATAAACATCATTAGTATTATGCTTTCCATCAAAACTGATTGAACCTATTCCACATGTCTTAGCACCTGAATCATCACCAAATCTAACAATTCCTCCATTATACTTTAAGTTTAACAAAATCACTCTTGTCTCTAGTCATATGGTTAGAGAAGCCACTATCAATGATCCAATAGTTCTTATCCTGTAGAGAATGAAAAATAGATACAAAAGTACCTTCAATCTTATCCTTTCTCTGTGGAGGGAATTCCTTCACACATGTCTTTCAAAGTTAGCAGAAATAGATTCATCTTTTAAAGCCATGAAAAATGATTTCATCATCATCTCCATAATCAGATTGATCATCAGAAATACTTGCATCTTCTCTAACATAGTATCCTTTCTTAATCATTTTACCTTTTTTCTCCCTATTTTTGTCATTCAAAACCCTATTTGGGCATCCTGAAGCATACTGTCCTATCTTTCCACAACTGAAATATTTGAAAGGAAACTTACCTTTGTACTTACTAGTACCTTTCTTCATTCTTCTCACAAAGTTAGCTTCCACATCATCAAGATCCTCCTAATTTGATTCTTCAATCTTCCCTATTTTTGCAGCATTAAAAGCAGTCTCGACTTTTGCACCATTATTAGTATCAAATTCCTTCATTTTAAATGGAGTTAGAGAGCCATACAATTGATCTTTAGTATAATGCTCTGGATTTTGAGATTCCTCAATAGCATAAACTTTATGACTGTAAGCTTTAGCAAGGGTTCTAATAATTTTCTTTACCACTTTTGATTCTTCAAATTTTCCACCAAGACCTTTGATGGAGCTAACCACTTCATCTACCCTCTACATATATCTTGTAATTTTTTCATCTTCAAACGTCTGCAAGTTCTCAAACATGATCTTTAAATTTTGCATCTTAGATTGTTTGACCATATCATCTCCTTCATAAATACTTTCCAACTTTTCCCAAATTGCTTTACTTGTCTTTATATTCATAACTTTCACTAATTTAGAATTTGTAAGACTGCTCAAGAGAGCATACCTTTCTTTACTATTGCTTTCATAGGCCTTGAGTTCAGCTTTAGTGCTCAGACCATTTGTAGGCATATTATATCCATTCTGAACTAATTTCTAGACATCATATCCTAGATAATCCAAAAATCCATCCATCCTTGTTTTCTAGAATGCATGGTCTATTCCATCAAATATAGGGTTCTCCTTCTTGTGCACCATCCTAGATTTACCTTAAGTGGTTAATATTTCTTCCACGGAACCTTGATCTAATACCAATTATTCAATACATAAGACAACTAAGAGGGGGGTTGAATTAGTTGTACCTTAGAACTTTAAAACCCTCATACACATTCAGATCCACATTCATTCATTAAACCCTTAAATTTGTTATGATGATTTAGCATGAAATGTAAATAATAGAAACTGAAACAACTTAACATTGGATACACAAGAGAACCCCAAATTTACATGGAAAACCCAAGAAGGGAAAAACCACAGTGAAAATTAGCTCACAATATAAGTGATATCAACACCAAATACAATAGGGCTCACTTCCCAAAGAAGAAAGGCTCACTACCAAAAGACTCATTTCCAGAATAGAAAAGAAGATAAAGAAGGAATGTTACATATAGAAAAATATCTCAATGCAACAAAGGATCAACCACAATGACATCAACACCTTCACAGTCTGGTTGAAGAATTGTAGCCACCTTCTACTCACTACATCCAGTAAACTAACATATGAAAGCTCACACTGCATTACTCGATTTCACACTCTACAACTCTACACTTCACATCATTCACATCTCTTGCACTTATCTCCTCATCCCTCAACAACTCAACTCATGCTTATACCATCCTCAACCTTGAAACTCTTCTCCAAGGTCGGCTATGCACTTTAGGAATGCAAATTCAAATTAGGTCAACACCAAAACATTCCCACGGTGGAAAGGAATGAAGGTGGACCACAAAGTTCCTTAGCTAGGACCTAAATCCATCCTTGCATGTCACACCACACTTCCATAAACAACTAAGCATCTTCACAAGTATTGTAGACACTAAGTCGATCATTACCCATGCAAACACCATTAAAATTTTAAGTACATGCTTCCTCAAACCTAAGGACGACCTGAAAACCACATGCCATGCTTGAACATGGTGTAGAATATTTCTCAACCTCCTTCGCAACAACTTCCACCTAAAGAATGTATACACCCAGTACACTCAAACAACTCTTCCATACACTATTACTTGAAAAACTAACTTTTGAAGCACCAAACCATGAACCAACTTGAATGAACAAAGATACCAACACCATTAACACTCCTTTAGATTTGCAACACCTGAAACCACTCTGTGATGAAACAAAGAGCAAAGACATTTCTCCCAGACACCTCTGCAATGCACAATTCACACATTGGTGAACATAAATTCTTCTATACAATGATCTTGCATACCAAATCTTAATACAACACCTCTAAAACCTTTCATCAACATATTTGAATCACACAGGAAGATCTTCAACCTAGAAGAAATGTGGAGCAAAACCATAACACAACTCTGTCACCTAGAACACCAGTACAACACACTGTTTCCTCTTTTTATCAAATTTTCTCAAAAGCACTTGGAAATCAAGCACCAGACACACATCCTTATCATCTTCAATACTTCCTCATCCATAGATAGAAGCTTATCAAAGCAACACTAGAGGTTGACACCAATAGCTTTACTAATGACAACATAATTCAATTAATCAAAGCATGGATAACATCAACTGCTCATACTCTTGCAACAATCTCACTCAACTACAAACATCAATGATAACACGGGCTTGTTGACATTAATGACAAAACCAACTGCTCATACTTGCAACAATATTATTCATTGTTTTTACTATTTATGTGCTTGTGGGATTTGCATATTTATGAAATTTACTTTATTGTTTCTTTAAACTATTTTACATGAATAGTATGAAATTGTTTGTAATTAATGCTTAAATGAAATGTTTTTTTCTTGCCACTTTTTGGTGTGCATTACCTGCATACACATCAAAAAATTAAAATTTGATAGGAAACAAATAAATGCCAAAAAGAAATGATAATTTAAATAAATTATAAGTAACAAGTACAAATGAACATTCATTTTCATTGAGAAAACTTCTACAATAATAATACTTCATTGTCAAACAAGGTAAAGTTACATTATGATCAAATTACTCATATATTTAGATTAATTGGTTCTATATAGAATTTGTTGGTAGTACATTAATAATTCAACTATCATTATTTTTTAATAATATTACATTGATAATCTTACTAATGTAAAATCAACATGATTATAAAAAATGACCACCATTTATTTTCCTTACATTTATGTATGCATCATCAATAATATCATATATACAACATTTTTTATATATTACAATTTATCAAATGCATAATCTTCCCACATTTTTTCCTTATAAATATCATTCCATTCCATTGAATATGGCTTAATGATATAATATAGGACTCATGTTTAAGATGGGCTAAATAGAAAGAGAGAAATATCATAAATATAATATTCCTTTATTTATTAAGAAACAGGTAGGTGATGAATACAATTTTCTCTCCTACATGATCTACTATAGTGATGGAATATAATGGCTCACATAAATAAAGGGGTGATAAATCTATTGGTGGTATATAGGTGTATTGATTTCACTTATAGTTTTTATATATAGTTCAGTCTACTAATCGGATGGGTTATATAAATAAACTTGCATTATAGTTATTATACATGTAAATGCAAGAAATAGGCATAAGAAGATTGTGGATCAAAGGAAGAAGATTCATAGGAAAGTAGGGGATAACTGAGTGTGATCATGGATACCCACACATACCAAAAAAACAACGAGTCCCTTGAGGACATGGGCGGTTGCATCTCCCACAATTGAAGACGTCGCTCTTTAAATGGGCACATATTCCATTACAACATTTCCACCCAAACAAACATTTGACACCACATTGTCCACAATTGAATCGACTTTTACTCACATCCACACACTTGTACTTGCAACACTTCATGTTAGAAGAGTCCCTTTTATATGCACCATTGATGTTGATATCATTATTTTGGCATGCAGCCTCATTCTCCACCTTGCAGAACTTTTGTCTATGCCTGAATACAGTTTTCATCAGCCATGGAGATTCAAATTTAGTCATCCCTGCATGCTTTTCACCTTTGGTTTCCTTGACAACAAGAGGGTGGGTGCCATTTGTATGGCTTCCATTGACTTGGAATGAATTCATATGGATAATAAAGAATAAGAATAACAATAATGTTGACAAATTCAAATCCAATGACACATCCAATAGCTTGATTTGGTTTCTCATTTGAGATCTCCACAAAGATTATATGACCCTGCAGAAACTAAATGTTAAACATTTCAATGTAAAGTAGAATCACCCAAAATAAGATTAAATGCATAAGATACACATACTAAGTAAATGAGACAATATTCTAAAGAGTCTATTCTAAAAATGAGCACCCATTAACTCACTATACAGAAAGCTTGGAATATGAAATATAGATAAAGACAGAAAGAGAATACCAATCAAGAGGTTATACAAACCTGCACCCAATCTAGCCAAAACCAGTTCTAATTGCTTCAAATCCTTTGCTCCACATAGAGTGATGATCAAGAACAGACCCTTTTAAATACAGAAAGAAGGCTTTGAAAATGTGGAGTGGGGATGATAAGAAATAATATAAAGCTACGTGCTCTCTTTCAAAGTTAGTTGCAGTGTAACGTATATGTTGACCCCTCTTTTCATGGGACGTGCAATTTTTTCATGAAAATTAATGTTGTTTGGGTGGCTGGTCAGAATACAGTTAAGATAAAAGCACAGGAATATGGCGTATACAACGCAGTCTGTGCAGAGGAATATGATGGCAACCATTACAGAACTTTTAATGATTGCAGACCCGTGTGGGGAAGAATGACTTTGTTTGCTTTAAAATCAATATTTGATGATCAAAAAGTATGAAAACAAACACATGGTGGAAGTTTGTTTGGATTTGGTGGATGAAGATTTTGAAAAATATGCACTCACTTTTGGAAATTTTTTTAAATAAATTGCATAATAATTTTTAATGTATCATTTTTAAATATAGTTTTTTTTAGAGTGCAAGAATCAGAATTGGAATCGGGTAGCCACCCCTGTATAAACTGCAGTGTGTCTGGTAAACTTTTTTCACATGACCGATGATGCTGGCGCGACACGCCCTCCGGTACTATGGGGATGGTGGGGAGACTAGGCCTCGTGACCTCTTGCGTGCAAGAGGATGCTTTAGCCAATCGAACTAGGCTCACCACCCTTTTAATATAGTTTATACTTTTGTTTTCTAAAAGTAATTTTTTAAGTGTCTTATTAGATATAGGTATTAGCATGACTATTTTTAAGTTTTTATTATAGCAAGGAAAATAATATATATTTTGAATTAAATTGAGATTAATTAAATAAGATATATTCGATTAAGTAACAATTAATTTAGATTATAGAGTTAGTATTAGTTTTGATTAAGATGAAATGGGAGGACTCGTATCCATTACAAAACAACCATGGAGGTCAAGCAGAAGGAGGTCACAAATAGTGAGACTGTAACAAAAACTAAAACTAGAGACTGAAGCTTACAAACTTGAACAAAGGACAAGTCCAACAAAAAACACAAAAATAGACATAGGACCAGCCAGTGACCAACACACACACGGAACCACTATTGATCTCCAAGGAGACGGAGACCGTTGATTGCTTGTCATTCCTTGGAAAGGAATTGGAGCTTTTCTTAGAGTTAGTATTAGTTATGGAAAATTATTAAAAACAAAAATGTTTAATTAAATGAGTTCAAGATAATTAATTAGTTGTATGGGTGTTTAGTTTTAATTTTGTTGTAGAAGTTATTTTTTAGGTCTCATAAATGCTTTTATCAAGGTTTTTGTAGTTTTGTGTTGTGTTTGTTAATCTTTAAATTTGATTGTACTTTATCTAGGCTTAGATCCACATGTGAATAATCTCTATATACATGGACTTGAATATGTTTGTGAGCCTAAACTAATGCTTGCATATATGATTTGATAAAATATGACTCTTAGGATGTTCTCACCTAAATTTTGAATGCCCACTTGTTGTTATAAGGATAAATGGTGTTTAGAAACACCTCTGAAGAATCTGTTGGATTGCAAGGATCATGCTCTTCTTGATCAAACCCCTAATAGTTGAACTTTATGACATTGAGTGAAAGGTTTGAAGACAATAAAAAAGTATGAAGTAGACCTATGATGGTGTGCTCTAAACATTCTTTGAAAAATGATGCTAGAATTCCCTCATAAATATTTTTTTTGATAAAAAACTAACATGATCCTTGATGAATCCAAATTGATTTTAAATAGATGAGTGAATAGGCCCTTAAATATAATAATCGAGCACATAAATCAATAGAAACATTTGCAAGGTTGACTCACAATTTGATTGGTGAAGTGATTCAAACCAAGTAAATTTGAATTTAAAATTTAAAATATGAGGTCTAAATCCATGTCTATAGATGTGACCTAGTCCACACCTATAGATTTGACCCAAGGTAATGAACAATGCATCTAGGGAACATGAATGAAAATTTGGGTATCAATAATAATAACTCGGATATATGAGGTTATAAGCCAAATTTACATAGAAATATGCTACTTATAAGATGACTTTTGTAATTACAACACTCTAATTGAAGTAGGACTAAAATTTAAGGGAAAAGGGAAGGGTATGTAATTTTCACTATTACATTTTCCCCCATTTTGATGTGCATGTAAACTTCCAAAGTAAAAAATATAATCACATAGAAATTAAACATTTTTAAAACACTCAAAAGAATATTTATTCATATAAAGTAACAAATTAGTCTTCAAATATTTTTGTAGTGAGAACTCCCTAAAAACTTAGAAAATAGAGATAAACATACAATGTGAAGAGTATTCCACACTTTGATATAACCATTAGATCTAACTTTCTTGAAAAATAATAATCTTTGAAAAAGAAAAGTAGATAAGAGAAGGCAAGAGATTCTTCTTATTCTAGAAAAAGTGATAAATGCTTCAATCAGGTGAAAATGTAAACAAGGAAGTTTCATTTGAATACAAATTAGGTGTCAGAGGTCTCCTTCTAGATATAGAATAAGATATAAATCTACAACTAGAATGATGAAAGGTCTTCATCTAGATACAATAATGAAGCTATAAATATTAATATAAAATGATCACAATAATCACAACTATGACACTATAATAAATTAATGAACAATGCAAGTGATAATACATATCCCTTTAATTGGTTAGATACATTAGATGCAAGGGATTATAAGAGAAGAAAAAATAAAACCATGATAGAAAATGTAGCATAGAAAAAGGATATCATTGTCATGCCCACAATTTGTATACATGAACACGCAATGCAACCAACAATTTTTTTTTAAACTCTAAGTTATAACACATTAGTGTGGTAGTTTGCTCTAGTATTAACTTGTCATTTATAGTATTTCTTTTAAATAAATGATTAATGATGCTAATGCAATAAATTTATTACCCAACAACATTAGTTTTACCTACACTAGCTCTCCTCTTAAGCACATTGACATCACACAACTGGCACTATTGAGTAGCAATGGTTTTCCCCCTTTTATTAATAACAATACTACTTGTCATTTAAATGAAATAAGGATTTCTTTAAATAAGCTTATTAATGTTTTAAAATATTATTGTATCAATATTGGCTTATCTAGATATTAATACCAATTCTTATATCGATAAAGGTATTAACTAAAGATTAAGAATAGTGTTAATATTAACTTAATGACTATACAAATATTAGTATAATTTTATTTTAACATTTAATGTTAATCCCCTCATTGATATGAATATCCAAATTTTTGTCACCATATCATCTTATCTATCTATTTATCCCCTTTTTTAATAAAATTGCCACCCTAATTGAATGGGTAACACTAATCACACAATTATATATTACATGAACTATATCTATTCTTACATGTTTATATCTAATATATTGGATAGTACTATTTATTATTTTCCCTAAAACTTGGGGGTGGTATTCAAGGCCATCATTGTATCTTGATACAAGTTTTATCATTATGAGATCATACACGACATTTACCCACACTTATATGTTTAAATCTAGAACATTCACTATAATTAATTGGTCTTTATCCTCACACTTGAGAACTTTACATTGTCATCATCCTTATTTGAAGGAATCTATCACACTTCATGCCTATTGATCTTACATGATTATATCTTTTCACATATTACATTTATCCTCTCCTTTAATTAATTGCATCACTATATATTCAAACAAATTGAGCGGGTGTATTACATTAGTAATATTTTATATTTTTATGCTTAGAGTGAATCTTCAAGGGTATTAAATTATATGCTCATGGTTATAATGGCTCATTAGGGTTCTTGTATTGAAATGGTATGGTTGCAGTGTTTTTTAAAGTTATTTATACACTGCATTTTCATATTTAAAGCATGATTATAGTGGTCCATTTATAGGTGGTACACCTTTTTTATTCGCATTGGTCTATTTAAGGATCCAAAAATACACCTTTCACTTTTCTCTTCAAGTTATATTAGTTCAATCAAGGATCTTACACATCTTTCGACGTAGGTCAACAATTGAGAAACCTGTGGGTTTGTCAATTGTTGTAGCCTTGGCTTCACAAAATCAACACTGAAATGCAATATTAAAATAAAACACCAACATAATATTTTTTATTTGCAATTAAATAAATACTAGAGAAATACAAATCTAAAAAATAAAGCATGTTATCTAATTTTGAAATCTTCATCAACAACAACAAGAATCTACACGAAAAACTAAAGCCTTTGTACAACCATCTACATGAAAGATTCTAGAAAGCACCAAAAATCACCTTTCACTCATTAAAATGAAATCCATAGGTAGCAACAACATCATATCAAAATTCATGGACATAGAGATTTGGGCGCTTAGGAAACATTCTTCATCTTCTAGCTTCCTTTTTCCATTCTTCCTTCTCTATTCATCACTACAGAACCTCTCCCAATATGGGCATTGGGATTTTCCTTCCCAAATTAGCCACTCAACAACTCTCTCCACTCTCTTTTGGGTGTGGGAATCATGTATTCTCCATCTTAATTATTTTTCTTGGAAATTTTCAATTCTTTTCCCAAATTGATACCCACAAGCTTCTTCCTACACTTCCACTCACAGGCGCCAAGCACGACCTAGCAAACATTTATTCACATTATTTTATTTAATCACGAGAGTTACAAAACAATAAAAAAATCATTATCCTATCCTGGGCATGGGACTTTGGATCCCATGTGTAATTTGAATTTACACCAAATGCATTAACATTGCATTTGAATTTCATGCCAAACAATAGAGTATGAAAATGGGTCTCATTTGAAAGAGTTGTAGAAAGGAAGAAGGAGAAATGTCACATGCTTAAAAGACCATCAACACACCAAATTTTTTTTAAGAAAAAAGAAAAAATTAAATTAAATGATTTTTTTGGTTGTGTGGGATTGCTCTTCACCCCTAATGCTCCTACATCAAACACTTGGGGTAAGAAATAATGTTTCATGAGTGTGAGATCATGAAAATTCATATGGGTTTGGAATTCCAGGTTTGAGAAGCTCGGGGGAAGCCACCCATGTTTCCTCCTCCATCTTCTTCCCTCTCCATTTAATAATCCTTATATTCTTTGCCTCTTGTTCTTCTTACCACTCTTGAATCAACAATTTCATCTATTTCTTCACACTCCCTTGTTGGAAGTTGTTGCTCCCAATTTTGTAGATCTAAAACATCACTCTTCTTTTCATGTGTTTCATCACCATAAAAATGATAAGGATCAAATACATTAAAAATGGGTGAAATATCTACTCCTAGAAGCAATCTATGTCATATTCATTAGCTGAAAATTTCTTGAGTACCTTGCGTGGTCCAATCTTCTTACATTTCAGCTTGTTGTTGGTGCCTTGAGGAAATCTCTCCTTCTGTAGGTGTGCTAAAACTAGCTCTCCCACTTCAAACTGTTGTTCTCTTCTTTTTGAATCAAAATGAGCTTTGTACTTGTTTGTATTGGACTCCAACCACTCCTTAACCTCTTTGTGCAACTCATGTATACAATCAACATAATCCTCTATTGCTGCACTTGTCCTTCCAAAATCTACATTATCTCTTAACTCATGAACACTTTTAGGACTATAGCCATAGACAATCTGAAAAGGACTCTTACATGTGCTTCTATTGATGAAGTTAATGTAAGAAAATTCAGCTTGTGCAAGTATCACATCCCACTATTTTTCTCTCCTATCTATCAAGCATCTCAAAAAATTCTCAATACATCTATTGACAACCTCCATTTTCCCATCTATTTGGGGGTGCGTGCCTAACTTTTTTCATATTGTCCTCCAAAAATGATTAACAAACTTAGTATCTCTATCTAAAACAATACTTCTTGGAAAACCATGTGCAACCTTACAACCTCCTTGAAAAATAAATTGGCAACATGTGATGCATCACTTGATTTCTTGCAAGGAATAAAATAAGTCATCTTTGAAAATCTATCAACTGCAACAAAAATAGAATCATTACCTTTTTGGGTCCTTGGCAGCCCAAGAAAAAAATCCATACTCACTTCTTCCCATGGTTTATCTAGAATTGGAAAAAGCTGGTATAATCTTGTGTTTTGAGTAGTTCCTTTGGCATGTTGACATACTGAGCATCTTTGAACCATATTTTTCACATCCTTACCCATTCTTGGCCAGTAATAAGTTTCACTCAGCTGCCCCAAAGTTTTATCCACTCCAAAATGTCCACCAAGTCCTCCACCATATTTTTCTCAAATCAAATTATCTCATTGATTGCCTTGGTATGCACAATCACTGCCCTTTGAACAACAACCCCTCTTGAATGAAATATTCAAGCCACTTGGTTCTATCACTCTCTATTGGGGACTTAGAAGCTGCCCATGCTTCACTAAAATCAAGATCCTTTTCATACATCTCTTTCATCGTATCAAAACCCATGACATTCACTTGTATTTTATTCAACAACAAACATCTCCTGCTCAAAGCATCTACTACCTTATTTGACTTACCACTTCTATGTTTAAGAACAAAGGAATAACTTTGCAAGAATTTCATCCACTTCATATGATTTTGATTTATCTTACCTTAGCTATTAATGAATTGTAATGCATGATGATAAGTGTAGAGGATAAACTCCTTTGGTAACAAATAATGTCTCCACTTCTTGAGGGCCTACACAATAGAGTAAAACTCTTGATCATACATTGAATATTTTCTCTTGGATTCATTTAGATTCTCATTGAAGTAAGCTATGGGTTTTCCTTCTTTACTAAGAACTCCTCCTATGACTGTCCCACTTGCATCACAATCAACTTGAGACATAGTTAAAATACAACAATGCTAATATGGGTTGTTTGATTACTTTTGCCTTTAATATGTTAAAACTTCACTCTACTGCAATTGTCCACTTAAAGTCCCTTTTCTCTCCTTTCATTATGTTAGTGATTGGTGTACAAATACTACTAAAATTTATGATAAACTTCCTATAGAAGCTTTCCAAACCATGAAAAATCCTTGCCTCAGACATACTTCTAGGTGATGACCATTCTAGGATTGCCTTTACCTTTTCCGGATCCATCTGTAAGCCTTCATTTGAGATTAAAAACCCCAAATATACTAGATCCTCCTTCATAAAGACACATTTCTTAAGATTTACCAACAACTTTTCTTGTAACCTTTGCAAAACAGCCCTCACATGTTCTAAATGTTCATCCTTTTCTTTGCTAAAAACCAAGATGTCATCTAAATAGACAATTACAAACTTACCAAGAAATGGTTTGAGCACCTCATTCATCAACCTCATGAATGTTCTTGGGGAGTTTGTGAGTCAAAATGGCATAACCAACCACTAATATAACCCCTCCTTTGTCTTGAATGTATTCTTCCATTCATCTCCTTCTCTAATCCTTATTTGATGGTATCCACTCTTCAAATCAATTTTGGTTAAGTATTTTGCTCCACTCAAGCAATCCATCAAATCATCCATACGAAGAAATGGGAAGATACACTTGATTGTAATATTTTTAATGGCTCTATAATTCATGCACATACACCATTCTCCATCCTTATTGGGTGCCAAAAATGTTGGTACTGCACATGGGCTCAAGCTCTCTCTTATCAAGCCTTTATCCAACAATCCCTGCACTTGTTTATTTATCTCTTCATTCTCTTTGGGGATCATTCTATACATTTCCTTTTTTGGTAAGCTTGCCCTCGATATCAAATCCATGCAATGAATTAAACTTATAATTGGCGGGAGTCCATTTGGAAGATCCTTCATCAAAATATCATCATATTCTTACAATATTTTCTTGATTTCTTTGGGAATTTTCTATTCTTCACTTGTTGTCCCAACTTCTTGTAGTCCAAAAACCAAAGAATTATTAACATATTTCTTCTTCCTTTAACTCCAAAAATTATATACTAGTGATTATGCATACCTTGGTATCGCTGTCCACTTCATTTTGCTTCTATCTTAGTGGGTTCATGACATACTTTTTCTTGTCATTTGTGATTGTGTGACTATTTTCTTCACCATCATGTAGTTCCTTACAATCATATTGCCATGGTCTACCCAATAGGATGTGGCATGCATCCATTGGCATCACATCACATAATATCTCATCCTTATAGTTACCAATTTGAAAATTTACCCGACATTGCTCACTCACCAAAAGTTGATGTCCTTTTTGTAATCAAGTGACTCGGTAAGGATTTGGGTGCTTCATTATCTCTAGCTTCAGCTTCTCCACCATCTCTTGGGACACCAAATTATCTGTGCTCCTATTTTCCACTATTATGGTGCAACATTTTCCTTGGGATTTACAAACCGTTTTAAATAGGCTCCTCCTTTGTGCCAGTTCTTGTGGCTCCTTCTCAAGTTTTAAAAGAACTCTTTTCAACATAAGTACTTCTCCATCTTCCAGGTCTACTAGTTCTATCTCATTTTCAGCTTCAGTAGTGTATTCTCTTCCAGTATTTGTCTTTCCCACCTCTTGTATTTGAGGGAAGTCAATGGCCCAGTGATCCACTTCTCAATAATTGAAACACACTCCTAAAAATCCCCTTCCTCTGCCATATTCTCCTCTCCCTCTCAAAGTTTCACCTCTTCCTCTTGTATTTGTTCCATGATTTATTTGTGACCATATTTCTTCCTCTTCCTTTATTGGCTTCCCTTTTCCACTATTTTCTTTCCCCCTACCTCGTGGAGGTTTTCCTCTTCCTCTAAAGCTTCCTTGTTGTCTTCTTTCTAATTTCTCCTCTACTTGTTGTGCATATTGATAGGCCTCTTCCACTATCCTTATTAAGACCATGCTAAGTTCATCCTAGATGTAGGTCAACAATTGAGAAACCTATGGGTTTTTCAATTTTGTAGCCTTGGCTTCACAAAATCAACACTGGAATGCAATATTAAAATAAAACACCAGCACAATATTTTTTATTTACTATTAAATAAATATTGGAGCAATACAAATCTGAAAAATCAAGCACGTTATCTAATTTTGAAAGATTCATCAACAACAAGCATCTATAGGGAAAACTCAAAACCTTTGTGCAAACATCTATAGAAAATATTATGGAAAACACCAAAAATCATCTTCAACTCATTAAAATGAAATCCTCATGTAGCAACAAAATCATATCAAAATTCTTGGACATGGAAATTTGGGCACCCAGGCAACATTATTCATCTTCTAGCTTGCTTTTCCCATTCTTCCTTCTTTGTTCATCACTATAAAACCTCTCCCAATCTATTCATTGGGATTTTCTTCCCAAATCCACCGGTCAACAACTCTCCCTACTCTCTTTTGGGCATGAGAATCATGCATTCTCCATCTTGATTGTTTTCTTGGAAATTTTCAATTCTTTTCCCAAATTGACACCCACTAGCTTCTTCCAACATCTCCACTCCCAAGTGTTAAGCACTACCTGGCAAACATTTATTCACATTCTTTTATTTAATCACAAGAGTTACAAAACAATAAAAAATGCATTCTACCATCCTAGGCGTGGGACTTTGGTTCCCAAGTATAATTTGAATTACACCAAATGCATTAATATTGCATTTGAATTTCATGCCAAACAATTGAGTATGGAAAGGGGTCCCATTTGAAAGAGTTGTAGAAAGGAAGAAGGAGAAATTTCACATGACTACAAGACCATCAACACACCAAAATTGAAAAAATACAAAATAAAATCAAATGATTTTTTTGTTTGTGCAGGATTTCTCTTCACCCTCGATGCTCCTGCATCATCTTTTATTTACATGTTGATTGTGGCATTGCTATGTAGTTATGTCTCATTATTATTTTAGTTTTCATGTCAAATTCCATTGATAGATTTTGGTACATGTAGGTCCAAAGAAACAATTATCATCGCATGAAGTGTGAATGTTACACCATCGATATCTGTATCCTTTAAAAATTTGCTGGTCATTTACTTTCATATTAACTTTTTTTTTAAACTTTTGCATGCATATTTTAGGGGAGTCCACATGCAAGTCAAAGTGAGAAGAAATCCAAATGTGAAAAGTGCATATCTAGCACTTTCCCCACACTCTTGGACTCACTTTAACCATAATGTAATTATCTAGTGCTCAATTCACATATCTCTATACAAGAGTTGACATTCATCCTAAACCTAAGTCCCCATCTTGAAGAATGTAGATCCAACTCTTCACCTTCATATTCCCAATCTTGGGACAAGACCACTCAGCCAACCTTGATCTTGGACCTTATTTTCCAAATTAATCTTGGACCTATGCCAACTTGATTCCAACTAGTTACTTATTGACTCGTGAAATATTCAAATTTGAGTATTAGGGAATTGTATAATTGAAGATATCCCTAGGTCATTTAGAGTAGCACATCATCACTTGGAAGCATCATTAGTAATTACAATCAATAATCTAGAGAAATCATCACGTTGACATATAATACATAAAGACAAATATATAAACATTTTCATTTTATGTTGTGTGTCTTAAATATTGTTCAAACATTGTTGAATCAATGCACATATTTGGCTATAATCATGACATGTCACAAATTTTCCAAGTTATAGTAGGTCCTTCAATTGCTCCTAAACACCACCTAGTTCAAATACATAGAAGAAAATGGATCTCTAAAATATAAAAAATACATAGTTTAGGGTTGTAACTTTAAATCAAGGCCACAAATTTTAGGATCAAGGTTGCAGATGCAAGTTTGAACCTAGATATAGTTTAGTTTGCATTTCATTCTATTAGAACTAGAATATAGATGCAAATATGATAACAAAATTTTGGGTGTAATCACAAAGCATTTGTGACAATAGAATATTCCTCATCACACACAAAGTTAAGATCATTTGTCACTCTTTATCAATTTCAACATTTATTTTTATGTTTGTTTAAGCCCTAACTCTTTTATCTAAATTAATTGTAATATGGTTTGTCATTTCAATTGATTAGTTGAGATATTTTAGAGGTGGTTTATTCTCCTCTTCACATTGAAATAAAAATGGCTTCTAGACTCTTTTGTCTTTATTGAAATTTTTGGTACTAAATATTGTTGCAATAAGTTTTGTTATGGTATTTGCTAAAGGAATTCAACTTCTCAAATGTATAAGCTATAAATTCAATCCAATGAGCTTGGAGTGCGTACCATAGAGATTGAAATGCATGCACACAATCTCATATAAAAGGCCTCATCGAAAATTTGTGTTTTTAAGAATTTTTTCTCTTGAAAGAGGTCACAAGTTCAAATCTTACAAGAGACATAGTAGGCATGGATGATATTTGAAACAATTTTAAGTAACACCTACATATTAAAATATGATATAATCCCATATATTAAAAACTATCTATAAAACCAACTACAAAAAAACCTTGCTTTCATTTCTTATTATTTTCTATTAGATAAGGTGGAAAATACGGGTTAGTCTAATGACAAAAGTTAAGATAGCAATTATTAGAGATATGAAAAATGATAAAATATTGACACAAGCAACACTAAAGACATCAAGTTTCAAAAGATTTGATTGTATATTTTCGTTTCCTTCGGCTCTCTTTCATTCTAATGATGAATCATGTAGTGTGATCTGAAACGTTGAAAAAAACGACGTCAATCAAATCCAAAAATTATACTCAAACAATAAACAACACTAACCATAACAAACACCAATCCCAAACATCATCACCACCAACCCAAACTACCCAGAGAGGCCCAATGCCTTTTCCTACACTCTATAACACCCTCCATTAAACAGGGACAAGAGATGGTACTTTGATGGCATAAATATGAAGAATCGTTTCAAATATCACAAAACTAAGTAATGTAAGTTGTGGAATGTGCACACTATTTACCTAATAAAAAGCCACTAACATGCAAGTTCCATGCATATCTTTATCACTAAGATGTTTGTCCAATGCTTGACCTTCACGTTAATGCACATATTATTTTATTTTTTTCTAATGACTATTTTTTATTTATAAATTTTATTCTTAAAGATGTTTATCCAATGCTTGCTTCATATTTCTTGATCTTCACGCTAATCCACAATAAGATATTGATTATATGGGAATGGTGTTAGATAAGTAGTCAATGTCTTGTATAATTATAATTATATAGAGAATCAAGTCATAGGTTTTGTCGTTTACCTCTTTTTATAATAATTCCAAAACAAGGGGCTGAGATATTTGAGTATTAGCTTTAATGGTTAAATATTTTACCATAATAATTTAAAAGTTGAGTTGGGATATGTTTTCCACGGAACAAGGCTTATCTAGAGAGAGAGAGAGAATGGTTTGTCTTATTCCAATAAATTTAATTTATTGATTGGGATATAGTACTTAGCCTAGCATTTTTGTTGGGTTGACCTCAATTTAATCTTTTTATATAAAATTTAGTATTTTCTAAATGTGTGTGATGTTGATCTAATCTTAAATTTATTTTTTGGATTCATAGATTTTTTTTTATGATTTATTTTGGTAATTTTAAGAATTTTGGTTGTTTAATTTATTTTTATATTAATAAAATAAGTTAAAAATTGTTTAGCATGTTTTATTTGAAGATTTAATTTATATAAAATTTAGTAGTACAAATATTGATTTTAATAAATAAATTTATATTGTTTTTTATTAATTTTAGTGAATTTCATCATATAAAATAGTTTTGATTTTATGATTTTTTTATCAAATTTACTAAATTAAATTAATGTGTTATATATTTTTTTGTGTTTTTTGGTGTAATAAGATAGAACATATATGAATTTAGAGGATGACTCACATTGATGTAGAGCACAACCTTTAAAAGTAGATGACTAGCATTCAAATGTCTTGAAACTTCTAATGTCCATCTTGTTTTTCAAAGAGTAAATAAGCATTGCCATATATTATCATTTGTTTTGACTATATGAGTAGCAATAACATATATTTATTCTTATTATCAATTATTATTTATTTAAGAGATCAAACTTCATTATTAGAAGCACAATTGACTTTGTGAAAGAGATTCAACACATTTTTATATGTCTTGAGGCTTAGAATGTAGGAGGCAATGCAATAAGGTACCCAAAAATTGTTAATTTCTTCTTTCAATCATATTCTTCTTTGGACAAAAATAACAAGTATTTAGTTAGTCAACCACTAATAAAATTGCTACACAAAGAAGTATCTAGTCATCAATGCGGAGGTGACCATGATAGAAATTGAGGCTACCCACAAATTTGTGTCTCAAAAGAGGCCAAGGAGACCTTTGCACAACATATCTCTACATTATGGTCTTGTCAAGTCTATTTTTCACTTGAATACTACCACCATTTTCTAGTCAATTCTCTACTAATCCAATATTTAAGGTAAATTGCAACCAATTTAGTTTCTTTTTTTTTATGTTTTATTTCAAACATATTATATTTTTCTTGTTTTGTCACAACTTGAAGAAGAATGTTAAGCACGGTCAAAGAAATATTAAGTGCAATACAAATAATATTGAATATGGCTTTAATTTATAAACCTAAAGACACTAGCAACCTGAGCCTATCGTATATGTGATGAGGAGCACATTGATGATGAACTTTCCCACCTCTACCATGTCTTCAAATTAAATGGTTATAGCAACAAGTTCATCTTTAGAGATTTCAATCTTGCCAAAAACCTTGCCAAACCTAAACTCAAAACCAAGAATTTTGATGCCCCTCGCATAGCCACCCTTCCTTATATTAATGGAATTTCTAAAAAAAATTCCAAAATCCTTCATAAAAAGGCCTCCCTTGTGCCTTTAAACCCCTCTCCTCAATTAGGAAGCTTATCTCTTATGTGAAAGATCCCCTGAAAAATACCCTCCACTCAGGTGTTTATAAGATTGTTTGTTCTTGTGGAACCCCATACATTGGTGAAACGAGTTGTTCTATCCTTACCTACATCAAAAAACATAGTGTTGATATCAAACATGATCAAATTATGAAATCGACACTAGCTGAACACTCCTTCCACACCAAACATCATATATTTCTTGAGGATACCCAAGTCTTAATTAAAGAAGATATTTTTTTCAAAAGAAAGCTGACCATCACCTTAATTCACTTTAAACATGGAACCGAGCCAAACCTCGACAACCCTAATATCACCACCCCTTCCTCCTCTCTCTCAACCCTCCTCCTCAACCTTTTCCACCTCTCCAACCTTTGTTCTTCTTTAACATATTTTTAGCCTTTGATTATTTAAATTGTTGATCTCTAGTTTTTTTAATCTTTTGTGTTTTCTATTTTTTATATTATTAATCTATTTTTTACTTGAAGCAATTCTCACTTTTATATTTTGTTTCTTCTTTAGTCTTTTATAATTTAATTGCTTTATATTTAACTTTTTTTGTTTCTACTTTATACTTATTAAAACTTTATTGCTTTATAATTTTTTATTCAAGGGGTAAACGCTTTTGACCTGAGCTATGAACCAGAATACAACCATTCAACAATACCACCGCAACGAGGTTTGATCCTTGGTGGCAACAACAACAATGCCACCTATAAACCATCACATACACCATGCCACATTCTTTATATAGGCAATGCACATTGCTCTGGCACATTCCTTCTCTTCTTTTTAATATATTGAAGTAATGACCCTATAGCTACACTCCATTTCTGTCTCGACACCAAGCATTGTGTTTTTCCTTCTAATTTTCTCTTTGTATGTATTGTTATTTTTAACCTATTTTTATAAATTCTCTAAAAATATTTTTATTTTCTCAAAACTTTTTAATTTCAATATTTTTACTATTAGTGTACAATTGTTTCAATTGTTGTTTCAATTTATTGCAACATATGGTATTATCCTACTCCTTTGTTTATTATGTACTTGTTCCCTTGAACTATATAATTTTGGTCTTTTTAATCATTCTTTCTTTACTTATAAGCTTATAATTATATTATACAACTAATATATTTTTATTTGTCTTATGCTTAATATTTTTCAATTTATTAATTTCTCTCTTTATTAAATTAGTTTCCTCTTATTTTATGCTTTTTTCTCAACCTCTCCACTCCTTACCTTGATTTTTGTTCACCCCCTTCTTACACCTCAACTCTTCTTAAGGCCAATTCTACAATCCTATTCTTCATTTTCCTCTTCTTGATGATGGAATGCTATGTGTGATTTGATACGTCGATTCAAAAAGGCATACACAGTTTAAACCAAAAACATTTATATTATTTTCATGAACTATGAAAAAATTATACCTACTATGATTTTTTCTTGATTATTAGTAATACACATGTATTATTTTATTTATAATTTTTAATTCAACATAATATCCAAGAATAATAAATTATATGATAAAATTTCAAAAGATATAAGATAGTCTATGTTAGATAACATAAATCCTTACTTTAATAATTGCCTATAAACATGATATGAATAAACAAAGAGCTAAATGGGCTTCATATAAATATTTAAAAAAATTGTAACATAAATACTCACAATTTGAAAGAATGAATATTTATAGCCTATTTTAAAATTTATAGCCAGAGATGAGTTTCACTCTATCTAACTTTTTTTAATTCCAAACTAAGATGCATGATTTTTTAATAAAAGTTGAAATTTAGAAATCAAGTTATGCTTTGTAAATATTCAAAGACTTTATTGCGATGTATATTTTCAATATTCATTTAATTTTTATCTATTGGTGCTCTATTTAACATAGTCTCACTTTTTCTCGATAGTCAAGACAAAGCATTTTTATTTTATTTTAAGCCAACTAAAAATATGTTGCACTACTTGGTGATGTCTTATTCAATAGATCTAACTTATACAAATTCTTTTGTAACTTCAATTTTTATGTCAATCAAAAAAATAATATTTGATATTTTTATTTTTTTTAGGTAAGTACTGTCAAGGGGATAGCTCCCACAAATACGAATCCAAAAAGAGAAAAAATGCATGCCCTAATGAGAGGGGTGCAACACAAAAGGACCCAACAAATGAGCAGTCCAAACCAAAAGCTTTCATGATAAACATTTAATCTATTTCTTTGCATATATGAATGTCAATTGAATAGAAGAAAGAGATTTCTTCTGCCTAACTTCAGTCCAGTCTTGTTCTAACTCAGAGGCTATATAAGGATCAATACACTTGCTCCCATTCTTTATTGCATAATTGTAAGTGGCAGTAGGAGAAAAGGTGGAAACCTCAATCTTACCAAGGAGGCTCGGTCGTGTCATCTCTTGAGAATACATGTCAACATTGGCAGTGCAAGCATCCAAACATTTATCTTGCGAAGTAGACTCATGAGGGGAAGACGAAGTGTTTTCCTCCACCAACGAAAGGGGAGAATTTGTCGTGCAAGCAACCTTCAAGTTGTAGGATGGAGTAGGAACCGAGCTCTAAGAAGTGGGAGTGGAAGGAGTTCTAGTCTTCGTAGGAGGAGAAATCGCATAGTGGCATGAATTAGCACCTTCCCACCATGAGGGTTTGTGAATAGGAGCATCATTGGCATGCACACCAACATGTCTTCATCGACATTGAGCAAAATCATGGTCTCTGGCAAAGCAAAATCTGCACTTGAATGCTATGTTTTCATAATCTATTGGCTGACACCAATTTCTCTTTCCAACTTTGAGATATATATATGCCGAAAGACCTTTTGATACATCCATCTCCACACAAAAATGAGCAAACGCCGAATTTTCATAGTTGGTTGTCTCCTTTGAGATGCAGTGATATTTCCCCAATCCATTGTTGATCGCCTTCAGGCAACCAATTTCCCAGAATTGTAAGGGAAGGTAGGGTAAACAAACCCACAAAAATGTTGTTGAAAAAGTCTTTGTGCGTGGATCAAAAGAGGGGAACCAAGGCTTCATGCACAAAAAATTGCCATGGAGAAACCATGGGCCAGTGTTGAGCACCATTTCTTTGTCATTCACAGATTCAAATTCTAAGATAAAAAAAACCATTCGCACATGGTTATATACTGATTTCATCTTCCAAATAGTCTTTCCAATTTGCATCAATCCATGAATGAAGGTCACAGAGTTTAGGCCAAACCTTCATAAAATGACAAATTAGGGCATGTTCCACAAAAAATTATTCCCTGACACAAGCTAATTCATCAAGGCAGATCTTAGGAGCAGAGGTCGAGTGTCAGACAACAATGGGAGGGCTCACAGGAGCACCATCAAAAGACAAAAGGGTATTGGACATATGCGTGGGAGGGGCCACACTAGAAACCCACAAACCCAAGTTACCCACAGTTGTAGGGAGATCGCTTCACTTAGAGGGGGGACACTCAGTTAGGGCATCCACAAAACTCTTCTTTGAGCCTCCCCCAGACGCACAACAAAAACCCATATTTGGAGTGCTAGTCGTCGTAGACGGAGAAGGAAAAACTGTCGTTGGCATACCACCAACAACCAAACGCTGACCATCATCCCCCGAGCCCCTTGAGACCAATAGAGAACCATATTTCTCATTGCGTGAAGGCACACGCATAGCTAGAGGAGCCCCAAAATCCACGTTAGGGCAAGCAGTAAGCATCGACATACTCACAAAATCAAACCAACCTTGGCCTATTGCAGAAGAAGGCACACAAAAATCCAATTCAGAGTTCATAGAGGTTGCAAAGGGTTCAAGAGTTCGATAACAATTAAGAATATTTTAATTGATAATATTTGGTATTGATATTTATATATATTTTTAATTTATCTTATTTTCTTTATAGAATAATATGTTTTTATCTAAAGAAATTATGAATTTTTAATTATTTTTGGTAATTTCATATATAATAGATGAAAATTTTGCATACAAAAATAGGAACCATTTCACTCTTTTCAATAGATGGCAATCATAGTTTTATCAATTTTCAAATTAAAAACATTAACTAATTCTATCATAATTTGATGATTAAATTATAATATTAATGTTTGATTCAAAGAAGGCCATCATGATTTTGTTAAATTTTAAAATAAAAATCTTGATAAATTATATCACAATTTGGTGGACACTATAATATTAATGTTTGATTAAAAGGATTATATTTTTATGCATTTGTTTCTTCCATAATGTAGTGCATATACATATGGAAAATGTTTTTGAGAAACTTCATACATTTTAAAGTAGCCAAAATGTATAAATAAAGGTTTATCATGAGAAGAGGAGAATCATTGGAAGAAAAAAATATTTATATCTAAATTATGATTTTAAACATATGTTATGAATTAATATATGACTTCATAAATTCTTTGGGACTTTTCTATACCATTTTATTTACCTTTTAATTTTTTTTTAAAAACTAATACATATTTGTAATCATATACCATATCCCATATTGCAACATTGTAAATTCCATTATATTGGAATTAGTCATATATACATGATATTATGATGATTGAATCTCTTGACATAGGGTAGACAGGAGAACTTCATGAATCAAACTAAATTTTATTGTTGTGGATATGCAATATTCATGATTTCCACCTTTTGAATACAATGAATTGGATCTATAATATTTTATAACTCATAGGAACACTTGATTTTAGGTTTCTCATCACATAAACTATAAAGAGGATCTATATGTAGAGTCATAGTCATATTGTATTTTAATTCCTCTATATCCAACCTTAGTATCCTTCCTTTATCTTTTCCTCTAGTGGGCTAGGGTGAAAGTACAATAGTGTGTCTTACTTATTAACCTTATTGGACCATAAAATAATTTTTTTTTTTATTATTCAACATATTTTATCAATTATACCAAACCAACTATCAAAAATTTAAAGATGATGTAAACTATTGATTTGTCTTTTTTTGTAGATTTATTTTTTTTTAAAAAAATTATTATCATTTCTATCATATTTGGTTATTTTTCATCAAAATATTTATTTTAATTATTTCTTATTAGTGACATTTTTATGTAACACATATTAGGATTAGGTGTTTCATTCACCTTGCAAATCTTAGGTCTTATAAATTATATTTAATTATGTAGATGATAAATACCATATGACCTCCAAATTGTTGCAAGTATGAGTAAGTTTGGTGGTGTTTTCATTAATGTTGTCATTGATGTCAACACAGTACATGATGTTGTAGGTTGTTCTTGTATAGTTGAAATGATGATGGGATTTTTTGAGTACATGGAGCTATCTTTATAATGTTGTAGGTGTGTTGATATGATGAGTTGCCAAGTGCTTTTGACAAATAGTGAAGATAGAGTTGTGTGTGTTCAGAATGTGCTTTGATATGTGCTCCACATTTCTTCTGTGTTGATCCTATGCTTGTGTAGATCTGAAGTGTTGTTTATGGACATTATTGGGTGATATATCCTGGATTAGAGCTTCTAGTTTGATGGAGTGTGAAATTTATGTTCACTGGTGTGTGAACTGGTTTGGCAGAGTTGTTTGTTTGTGGACTGGGAGAAATGTTTATGCTTCACATGCTTCATAGTCCTCCATTGGTTTGTTTTAGGTCTTGCAGATCTAGTAGAAGGCTTGTGATGATGTTACCTCGTGGTTTTCCTCCATTGGTTTGTTTTAGGTCTTGCAGATCTAGTAGAAGGCTTGTGATGATGTTACCTGTGTTTTGGCAAAGGAATTTGTGGCTTGGTGCTTCGGAAGTTTTTTTTTAGAGTTGTTGTGTGTGTCTGTGCAATCCGGATGGACTGGTGGAAAGTGTTCTATGTATGAAGGAAGTTGCATTTGATGTAGATGAATATGAAGGTATCTAAGATTTTCTCTCATGCATGGTGAAGTGTGTTATGTAGTTTGCATGTTATCTTCTCGTTGCAGAAGCGTGTACTTCAAAGTTCATTTGTGTTTTCATTAGGTTTGGTCGACCTGGTGTCTACAGTTCATGCAAAGGATAAGTATCAATTGAAAAAGCATGTGATTGATCTGAGACATTGTTTTGGGTCTTGGTTAAGTGTTGGTTTGGTCCACTCTCATTCTCTTCCACTGCGGGAATGTTGAGTTTCTGACCTAATTTGAATTTATAAAATGAAGCGTGTGTAGCCGACCTTGGAGAAAGTTTTTAAGGTTGAAGATGGTATAAATACAAGTTGAGATG
>VDFB02345927.1:0-25612 GCA_007258455.2 Sequoia sempervirens | reverse complement strand
ATAAATTCAAGCTTGGAGGCAAGAGGCAATGGAGGAATCCTCTCGTCAATCACCAACAATGAGGCTACTTATCATCTTTGGTGGTGTTTTGTTTTCTATTGTACTGTGTGATCCTATTTTCTATGTTTGCTAATAACTAAAAAATTCACATTGTGGGGGTAATACCAATATTCCATTTCCAATGGGAATGGCTATGGCTATTTTTATTCTTGTGTGTTATTTCTTTATGTAATAACCTAGTGTAAAATATTTTAGTGAACAAAAACATTAGTCTAATGTAGTTCATGGATCTTGAAAAGTTTAGGGGTAATCCAGAAAACCGTATGAGGTGAATAGATGAATGTGTTCTTGTTATGAAAACCATGAAAGGTTGATGAGAGGTTCCTTTTGTTTGAATCAAGATCATAAGCCACAAGAGTTGGGCTAATTGTAGTTGAAAGTGTGAAAGTTTTTACTATGTTCGGACTAAGGGGGGAATGTTGGGAAATTCATTGTTAGTGCTCATTTTGTTAAGTGTTGGTTACAAGTTGTTTTAACAGTTCACTAAGTCTAGGATTAGATAGAACCATACATAGGAATTTAAGTCCTTTATATATGTATTGTTTCAAATGGGTCATCCCACAATAATGGGTCCCAGACTTGGGACATCAAATTTTCAATCTTCGATGCAAGTAAAAATGTAAAACACTTTTGTTGTAAGGTATGTTGAAAAATACACTTGTTCAAAGGTTGAAAATGTAAAAACAACCTTCAAATGAAGGTCCCTTTTTATTCCTTTTATGGAAATTTCCGAAAAAAGAATAAAAAAGACCTTTGTTCAAAGGTCCCTTTTTTCTATTTTTTGAAATTACATTTTTTTTTTTTAGGTAAGTGCTACCGTAGGAGGTAGCTCCCTCAATTGATACTGAAAAAAGGTTTACATTGGCCGTACAACATCAGTGAAATAGATAACCAACACCATCTATGATATCAACCAATCTAACTACAGAATACTCCTTTTTGAAATTACTTTTGTTTGAATTTTTTTTTACATTTTTTTTGTGGGAAAGACATACATTTGAATGAAGGTCCTTGAATACCTTCAAATGAAGGGCCTTAGGTAGACACTTTCAATGTCTGCTTCAAATTTTCATTAGAAATTCTAATTTCAAACCTCAGGTTGGACCTTCAAATGGAATTAACTTGATAAGATAATTTGCAAGATTGTAGTCCTTGAAACGAGCTTTTCAACAAGTATAATCTTAATTTTATTTTTTACTATGTATTTATTTTCTAATTTTTATTGAACATAGGTTTTCCACTAAACATCAAGTTCTTTGTTCTACATGTGGAAAAATAGTAAAATATTAAAAAAATATCAAAAATATCTATGCACTAGGTATTGATGTGTTTCTTTTAGCAAAAAAATAAATTGAATTTCAATATATACAAAACAAGTTATGTGTTACGACATACATCTATATCCAAATTATAATTATCCTGACTTAAAAAATTAATTAAGAATAAAATATGCAACAAAAAATTATGAAAAAAGATAAAAAAAAAATTAGCCAATAGTGGCATGGTATGATGGTTAAGTTGTTGTGGTGTTGTTCTTGCTATCAAGGTTCAAACCCCACTACAGTGTAATTGTTGAATGTTTAAATTGGGGATGAGGTCCCTCGTTTGTGACCTCACCAGTTTATAGCTTCAGGTCAAAAGCGTTTACCCCTTAGTAAAAAAAATATTATGAAAAAATATCCATGCACTAGATATTGATGTTACAAATCTATATTTTAAAATTATTTTATCCTTTTTAAACAAAGTAATGCATTATGACATAAATGTCACTTTTTCAAAGTGTTGTTTACTATAAAAATAAGGTATTAAAAATTACATAAAAAATCACATTTTATTTCAAAAAATTAAAAATATATATTTAGAATCTACACACAAATCATTACAAATCACTAGTTCACATCATCTTCAAATTATTAATGGTTTAGTTGCTATAGGTCTTAGAAAGTGAAGATTTAGTTAAAAATGTTGATTGCAATGTCCTACTTTGACCAAAAAGTGGGACTCATTATTGTAGGATTACCCAAATGGTTTGAGATGGTGAATATCCAAGCAATATTATTATTAGTGGGTAGCTCTGAAAAATCAATAACAAATTCATCACAACCATTGAAAAATGGGACACATTATTTATAAAGTTGTAGAGTTGTTGGTTGAGGAACACTATTCACACATCTTTTGGTCACCTTATGTGGTCCACTCTCTCAATATTATGCTGCAAAAGATTGGGAACAAAAATGATTGAATGAAATAGTTGTATGCAAAAGTTGAGGAGATCCAAATGTTCATCACCAACCACCACATATAACAAGGCATACTTAGATCATTTCAAAACTATAGTTATTGGAAGTAAATGAAGTAATATAAAATTTTATTATTTTCACTTTAGTTTACTTGATTTTATTTTATTTTTAACTTAGTTGTTTAAGTCATAATTTGATTGTGTATTCTAGTTCTTCTTTTGAAAAAAAAATTATGTGGTGAAGAGTGTTGGTGGTTTAGTTCATTGGGGGTCTATTATGTATATAATCTTTAATGTCCAACAACTCAAATTATTAGAAAAACCACAAGCCTTTTTATTCTTCAAAAATAAGACTTTGCAAAGCCTAAGTTAGATCTCATAATATTAAGTAAAGGACCTCCACTTGTCAATTCTCAATTACTATTTTACATTTTATTTGTGAATAGGTTGTTGAGACCCATTTCACAACACAATTGTCTTGAGATGACTTGTGAAAGTTTGAGAGGCATTTTCTAGCATAGTTATTAGCCAAAATTGGTCCATAGGGAGGAAAAACAACATTTAGAGGGCTACAAATATTAAGTGGATGATCCTAGATAATTTTTAGTGAAATTGTGTTGAATTTCTCCTTAGTTTCACCATGTCCATTTGAGTATGAATTTTTATAGTTGGTATGAGTTTTCCATAGTCCACGAAGATGTATGCAAGCTTTTGGATTTAACTGTGTATGTTTTTATGTCAACGTTTCAGATTCCTGATGATGGATCAATAGGTGTGATCTAAAACGTCAACAAAAAAACATACACAATTTAATCCAAAAGCTTGCATACATGATTCATTATATTGGCATGGACAAACTTTTCTTGGGATAAATATATGATGGCATCAACTCAATGATTGAGAAGATTAAGACCATCATAAATGAAAAAGAGAAAGACCTTAAAAAAAATTCAAACAAGTGCACACAATTATTGAAAAATATGGAACACGATGACCACCTTGCTACATCTTCTTTCTTTTGCTTAAAGTCCAAAATGCTATAGTGATGAAATTATTTCTAAGCCAATGGGAATTTTCCCCATATAGAAATTATGAATTTGTTGAAGGCTACAAGGCAACATTTCATAAACTCTTCGCTAATCCTAATT
The DNA here is from genome assembly GCA_007258455.2 of Sequoia sempervirens. Taxonomy (NCBI): domain Eukaryota; kingdom Viridiplantae; phylum Streptophyta; class Pinopsida; order Cupressales; family Cupressaceae; genus Sequoia; species Sequoia sempervirens. Next base: position 22,165 of record VDFB02345927.1, on the reverse strand, counting down.
TGCAAGATGTTACGAGTGATTACATTGATTTTGTACACTCGAATGGTCAAAAGTATCAAGATTCTTCATGATGATTTTGAGAAGGATGCTCACAATTGGTGGTACTTTCATAGCCAACAATTACAACACCTACAACCCCTTGCAATCAAAGTTTTATCGCATGTTTAATTATTTTTTATTTTTCAATCTTTAAAGTTTCATTTATTATTTTTTAAATTTTATTTTTTATAATGTATATCTCTATCTCTCTTGTACTTTGTCTTTATAGGTTGCTAGTTCATTTTCATCTGACAAGAATTGGAGCACATAGTCTTTCATCCACTTAGTAAAGCACAACAAATTGCACTCAAAAAAGGTGGAGACCTTAGTGTATGTGCATTTCAACTTGCACCTCAAGCGTTTTGCACAAACAAAATGACTACAAGGTAGGAGACATGGAGTTGTGAGATATGTTGCCATAACATATTGACTTAGATGCTTCTATTTCCCAACATGCACTTGAGAAGCCCAAAGGAAAACACATTTTTAGTGCAAGTGGCAATGTCATAGCTTGTGGTTATTCATATGTTCCTAAATCATCTAATGTCAATGATCATGATAATAATGATTTAGAAAATTTATTTGACACTTAAACTAATGGTTGAACTTGATATTACTATTTTAATTTTAAACTTAAAGTTTGAACAATGAATACTTTATAATATTTATCATTTATGTTTTCAATGACATTTGAATTTATGGCATTTTTTATTGTTTATATGATATTATGTGGCATATATATGTGATTTTTACACGTTCTTTATACAAATGAACCCAAAACGAACCCAAACCAAAAAAAAATATAAAATCCATCAACCAAGAGTAGATCCATACCATAACCAATAACTTTAGTTTTAAAAAACATCCCCAACCAACATGTAATCTAATGCTATGAAATATCTATGAGAATGTAAAGCACTCAATGTTTAAATCAAGTATAACATCATTGATTTAGCAAACACAATTTTAATTATAATTTCCTCCATTGTTAAAATCACATCAACACGTATCCACAAATCAAATGTGGACATCTAAGAATCCTCAAAATTGAATTATTATAATTTATGGTTATCTTTACTGATAAAAAGCATCACTATACCTACAAACAAGTGATACCTTCCAAAAATATCAACTTATCTAATATTTTGTTGTGGTTGTCAAGTTTTGAGATAATATTCAAGCGCATAGTGCTTGAAACATTTATGGCCTTTGAGCCTCACCATGAAAGTGATAAAACTCATTGATTTGAAGAACACGAAAAATTAAGGGATTTCAAAAAGATAAACGCGAACAAATAATTGAAAGATAGTATATTGTTTTGGTTAATATTTTCAATTAAGTCACAAGGGAAAACAAATTAAATTTCCAAGAATATTTTAAATTTTAAATTTTTAAAATGACAATAAGAAAACAAATCTTTTAATATATTGGTTTGGATTATTTTTAAATATTTTTTTTAATGATTGAAGATATTTTTTTATTAGTAAAACTAAATAAATTATTTAATGCTTTTAATAAAAATAAAATATAAAAATATTATTAATTATATAAAATTTGTTTGGTGTGAATGAATTTGTTGAATGAACTATCGAAAATTTGAAACCACTCACTAAAATATACCAAAGATTTATAATTACATCGATGTGAAACAATCTATATTATTTGTATAAATGCCTATATTTTAACAAGAATATGAGTTACATTTAATTATTTCTTAAAAATGATTAAAAAGGATCGCAAAAGTCAAAAAAAGATATCTTATTTTTTCTTTCTTTATGATCATACGTATTTGAAAATCTAATTTTCAATTGCTTTTAATAGTTCATAATATAGTGATAGTTGTAATCAAATTTGGTAAGACACGTCAATATTGGAGATGTTTGTAAGAGGTGCAACATTCCTACAAATATAATTTTTAATTTCATAAAAAAGCTTATTAAGAAAACTTGTAATGGCAATGTGCAACATGGAAAGGTAGATTAGATTTCTATAATATAGTTAAGCTAGAAACACAAATAAATGTTTGTAGGTAAGATAGTTTTGTTACTTGTGTCTATTTGGAGTCTGAACCCAACAAAGAATCGAGCCGTGTTAGCTTCTTTGTGACCAAAGCACGTAGCTTTCCAATAGTACAAGCAAGAAACCTACAAATCAACGTGAAACATCAATAAGTGGTGAGATTCTGATAAGTAAAAGATATAAAACATCGAATTCAATGATACAATAGAACACGTCAACTTTATACCATAGTGAAGATTATTAAATTCAAGCCTTTTTTTTTTTGAGATTGTGCTTAAGATAATGTAAAAGATTTAAAATTTAGAATCCAATATATATTCTAAAAGGAATATTTTTCAGAAAACAAAGTAAAAGATATTATACTTTTGTTCACGAGCGATAACTCCTGATTGGTTTATAACTTCCATTACAATATGTGTTATATGTTAATAAATAAGAATTTTGCTGATTTGATAACTTGTGATCTACCTCTTTTCTGTGATCTATTGGGAAAGAAGAAAAAATATGATGATATATTTATGTTATTATGAAAACTTCAAACTTATAATTCATTTCTAACATGGGTCTTATTATATGTATTAATATAAAAATGTAAAACCTAGCTTTGAATCATCAGTAAAGCAGACTCGTGTGCTTATATATTAATATAAAATTTAAATTGTAGAATTCAATAATATATTATTACATTTGTTTTGCTGCTACAATTTATAAAGAAATGTAAAAAAAAATCGATATTTACACCACTGCATATAAAATCTATATTTGGGAATTTGATGATATATTGTAACACGTACTTTGTTTCTAGTATTTATAAAGAAATGTAAATAGAATTAATATTTACACCACTAAATCGGTTAGCATCCATAAAGGAGTAACACCATCATTGAATGCATATGGATGCGAAACGAAGCTAATTAATGAGTCATCATAATCTTGCATAGATGGAAGAAAATTAGGGTCAATGTGATTGGAAGTGTTTTTAAGAGTTTAAATATTATACAATAATAACTTGGATTCAAAACAGAGATGAAAATCATTGTATTTGGACCATTGATTATAAAACAAAAAAACCAAAAAAAATCAGTCCCTTAACTAGGTCGTCTATAAAAGAACTTATTTTTTATTCATATGTTAATTAATTTTCTAAATTATTATCCAGTTTCAAATATCATGATTTTTATCTATTAGAATTCAAGGTTCTTTTAATGAATATAATACTTTCAATTCTCTTTCAAAACCCTTCTAACCATGTTTGAATTGAAAGTTTCATTAATGAATAATGAATATTATACTTAAATTCTGCTTCAAAATTCATTTAAGAATTTATTTATTTATTTATATGTTAATTCAATCTTTAGCTTTCTAATTTATCATCAATATTAGAAATATCATGATTTTAATTTTTTAAATGAGGTTTTGAATTTGATTGTCTTTGGACCATTTTTCAATATTAGAGTGAGTACTAAAATTTCAAAATTTATAAAAATATATTTTTATATAAATATGAGTAAATTATTAAAATTCATTATAAATAAATATAATATAATATTAATATTAATATTATTATTTTAAAATATTTGTTATAAAATATATATTAATTTACAATGTTTTTAAAAACGTAGAATATACATATATTTTTACTTTTAGAATATTTTTAACAAGATTATATTGAGTATTTCCTCATATCAATTTAGAAACTTACATTTAATTGTAATGATAAATTTAATATTTTTGCTCTATGTAAATTATAAAAACATTCGTTATTATGATTCTTTTATAGTTTTATTATATACATACATATATATGAATATGTATATATATATGTATATGTATACGTATATATACATACATATATATGAATATATTTATATATGTATATATATATGTATATATATGTATATATGCGTGCATATGTATATGTTATGTATACATACATACATACATACATACATACATACATATATACATATATATATATACACATATATGTATATGTATACATACATACATACATATACATGTATATATATATACATACATATATATACATACATACATACATACATATACATACATACATACATACATACATACATATAAATATACATAATTTATATACATACATATACTTTATTCCTCCTATAAATTTACAATTAGAGAGATCAAGCAAATTGTTGGTAGACTATAATTTGTAAGTAATATCTTAATTTCTCACATTATTACAACATACTATTAATTTTATTTGATTTTCAAACCATGCTATTTAAAAAGTTAAAACTTTCACTATAATATTGTGTTGTAAATGAAACTTTTATATTTGAATTTGAGCTTCTTCTAGTAATTAAAAAATGTACAAAATATTCTCAATCAATACATTTGATAGAATATCTCACAAGTCAAAATTGAGAATTGTTTCTATTATTGAAATCTTAGATAATCAATAGAAAACCATGTTCCACACTCAAACAGGGACCCCTTTATGCTTTAGGAGGAAACTACCTATGTTATGCCATGTTGATTACAATTGATGACCATTTACATATATCAAAAGAACGTTTGAAATTTAAAATCAAACTCTGTCAATCCATTGCCAACATTTTTATTCTAACATTTTATTATATTGTAGTAGGAACCTTGGTGTTTTTCTTCTACATGGTTGAACTCCTATTCATTCTATGTATCTATGAGAGAATCAATAATTGAATCCAAGACTAGATGCCGAAATCATAGAGGCCCTACCCATGTTTTTCTATACATCAAATAGATTTAACAAGAAAAATATATTACTCATCATATTTGTCTAGATTTTAAGATGGGGAGAAAATTCAGGCTTATATCTAATTGCAAGCACAATTCTCACACAAAGTGTAGTTTCATTCACATTCTAATTTCCCACTTTGTAAAACCAAGGTAGAGGCTAGAATAGACAATGTCAAACTAGAAGAAGATGCGTTTATGTCAAATGGTGCAAAGAATGTGGTTATTGACATAAATTTTAAAATTAAACAATTTTAACATAGAATAATTATATAAAAAATAATAAATTTAACAATTTTTTTTAACAAATTATATTTTTTTAAACATCAAGTGAAGGTATTTAAATGATCAAACCATCATAAATTTTCACATGATACCTAAGAATGACCACGTGAACCCATCAATCCATTTTAATCCATCATAAATAAAATCGGCCTGGAATGAATGGATGGAATGGAATTAATGGATGGAGGGAATGGAATGGAAGGAATGGAATGGACAGGAGTGAAAATCATAGGCAACACAAGTTATAATTAGCAAAAGAAAATTGGATTTCTATTTGTTTCAATTATTTTAAATAAAGAATATTTATTTGGAATCTATTAAATGAAAGAAATATTTAAAATAAGATTAAAACAAGATCATATCAATAAATAACACAACAAAAAAATTTATTAATAGATAATTTTTGTTGGAAATTCATGAAATGAAATAATTGAATATAATTCATTATAAATATGAAATGGAAATATCAACTTACCATATAAAGAAACAATAGTAAATATTGGCTTCACATATAAACGAATAATATGATGATCTATTAATGATTCTTTATTTATAAATCATCAATTGAAAGGATTGAATGGTGATGAAAAAGAAACTTATTATTAGTTACTAGTGGCAGATTCTTTTGAATAAGTAAAATGTGGTGAGTTTAAGGAGGAAAATACTATGTGAAACTCTTAAATATGGTTCATGCCAAACTAAATTGTAGAATCATTGAAAAAAGATATTACTAACATTATTGTAGCTTAACATTAAATAGACACGAGGAGATCATAGGCCCATCCATTTTAAAGACATTAAACACTAAAATATAGTAATACGTAATTTATATGTGGGAGATCTATAAAATTTAGAATTCCTAAATTAATAAGTAAAATGTGGTGAGTTTAAGGAGGAAAATACTATGTGAAACTCTTAAATATGGTTCATGCCAAACTAAATTGTAGAATCATTGAAAAAAGATATTACTAACATTATCGTAGCTTAACATTAAATAGACACGAGGAGATCATAGGCCCATCCATTTTAAAGACATTAAACACTAAAATATAGTAATACGTAATTTATATGTGGGAAATCTATAAAATTTAGAATTCCTAAAGACATAAAGAGAATGTCCCCGCTAAACATAATCTCTCTCTAAAGATACATCATATATAATTATATTTAATTTATATTCATCTGCAACCTTTAGGATCTAGAACTCTTAAATGGACAAAGACAACTATAGACATCTAGAACTCTTAAATGGACAAAGACAACTATAGACATCCAATTTAGAAAAGATTAAACGGGTAATTTTTAAATCATGTTTTAAATTTTGACATTTTCCAAATCAAGAAGATATAGATTTCTGGAATAAAATAAAAATGGCTGGTGCAGTTATAGCTTGGTGAAAAATCCGAATTGCAATTCCTCTATGTTAGTTATGGCTTTTACTTGGGCTAAAATAAATATATCGAATCTAGAACATCTGCTATGAGTACAGAGTTCGAGTGAGCTAAACTATAATATGAAATCTTTAGTTTGAAGTGAGTAAAGAATTTAAATTTTTTTTAAAAATTAAATATATATATTATTTTTATAAATAATTTTTTTATACAATTTTATTATTTAACCGTCCGCTACATATCATTAAAAGAACATTATAAGCATATTATCACTAATCACTTGTAACCTTTATAAATTCTATATCAATATAAGTCAGGAAGTTGTGACAAAACTCACATTGAAAAGTTGGAAGCTCTGCTACAAAGGTGTCTGCTATAACTTGATTTTGATTCGCCGAGAAATTTAAACCTGAAATATAGTTTTCTGATTAATAGATAAATTAGTTTCTTACAAAAATTTTTAAAAAAATTGTACCAACAACAACCTGTATTACTTGTAGCTTAACCTAAAATAACATGATTTATTTGTTGCTTAACCTAAAGTCTTACACGTTTTTTATGCTTTCACTGAAATAGAACAGAACTGTGAAAAAGCTGAGAACTATTAAGCTTGTCTAATTATTATTTTGCCTACATGTATTGTTCGCAGTAATCGAATTTGGATATATATAGCTATATTTATTATACAACTTGCACTTAAAGAGTTGGAAAGCCAACTCCAACCCGAAATGAATTGTTTTGTAAGAAATGAGTTTCAAAAGGAAGAACCGGGTCAATATTTTGATAATAATCGGTAACGATTGTTAACGACTGCAAATACCATTTAAATTCACAAAAATAGAAGATCATTGATTCTAATGAAGAAATTTGCATAATTTCTTCTGTAGATTTTAATGCTGAAAAATAAAACTGATAATGCCTACAAGCTAGTAGGTCCATATTTGTTGACTAAAAATTGAAATTTACTCTAGTATCGCTAGGATAACATCGTAAAATAAAATACTGTGAAATTCCAATTGCCTCTTTGCAAAGCCATAGAAAACCTTGATAATTAATGAAGATTAATAATCTAGGATTTGGAAGACTAAAGTTCACTAGAAGCTAGATCGCAAATAATATGAACTGAATCGTCACAGTTTTCGGCACTAATAAATTCTACAATATGACTAAGAAAAGAAATGCTGTGGCCAAAACCCTAAAAAGAGAAAATAAAATCTCAATTAATTGTCCACAAAATGTTTATAACTTCCAACATTATGTCAACATTGCCAAAACCTTATTATGAGTGTGAAAATATTAAATAGTGAAAAATCCAGAGATATCCATATAAGATTTATTTTGTGAGTCAATGTCAAACCTTATCATGAGTATGAAAATACTAGTTATGATAAATTCACAAAGATGCATACCAGATATACTTAAACTAAGTGCAATTGACTCTAGATGAACAAGTAGGAATGGAGCCAATTCCTAGAGTTATAATTAAACTCATTAGAAACGTAACTCGGAATGTTTAATTATATTACTTTAATCAACCTTATAGTTCGCCTTTAGCTCTCTAAATTCATGTGGATGGATTCTACATTGGAGTAGACCTTGAGTGCAACTGTAACAAACTGGCCCAGCGTGAGCGAGGTTTCAGTTTGATTCAGTGAGTATCCGCTACCCCTCAGATTGTGAAGAAAATGGAGGAAGCCCTTGGATTATGGTGAGCGCAGGTTAGGATTAACAATGCTAGCGTTAAATTGTAATGTCTATCTGTGGATTCTGTCTGACTCCCTTCCCAGATAATAAAATGGAAATACAATATAGTAATAAAAAATAAATATTAGCACTTGTATTTAAAAGGAGGTTCAAGGATTTGGTCTATAGAAAATTATATGTAAGTTAATATCTTAGAGAGTACATGTTTGTGCATGCAAATTCTAATAAATGCTAAATAATGGAATGAAATAAACTTAGACAAATCTAGGTTTTTTCTTTAAAGAAATTAATAAATTTAAAACATAAAGCAATGCAAATGAAAAAAGAAAGTTGTATGTCATCAAATTGACAAAAAACACTGCAAATGGAAATAAAATGTTCCTATCCAGTTGTCAAATCAATATTTATCTGACTTTTATGTGATAAGTGAGATTTTGGAGGCTTTTACCATTCAATGGTAGTTGGATTATCATTAAATGACATTTTCCCAATGACTCAAATAGTTTACAGACGTGAGACTTATTTCAAACTCAAATCTCACACTATATAGCCTATCGATTAACAAGTTGATAGCTCCCAAATGAAAAAGCATTCCATATGTCCAATATGTCCAATAAGAGGATGATAGATCTGAGTTGGTTTAATGGTTAATTGGGTTCAAAAATACTTTAGGGTGCTTAATAGTTAAATCTCCGAATTTTAATAAATGTTTTTAAAAAGATAAACCTTTAAATTAATAAAGACTAAATGTTTCCACGTATAAACAAAATAGTTTTACTTCGAATGTTTTATCATCACAAATAATTGTTGTTTAAGTTAACTTTGTTCCGTGGAGAAACATTCCTGCAGTCACGCAGGAGTTTTCAGAAATTCTTTGAATTCAGAAGACCGCTGCAGCCTTCAGAAATTGCAAAACGAGACTAGTCAACAGAGGCGCATATTAAGGTCTGAAACTCCATAGATGGATTCCCGTGTCAACTGCGCAGCCCGCTACGTGTTCATCATCAGCCACCAGATCAAACACCTCGCCCATCTGCTCGTCGAGGCGGTGCAGAAGCACGCCTTTGTGAGCATCCCACGCGTGCACCGCGCCATCAACACAAAGAAACGCTTGCCACGTGTTCAAAGCACCGAGAACCTTTCTGTTGTTATGATTACTGCTGCTGCTGCCAGTACTAGTCGAGTTATTATCTGCCACTTCGTCAAAGGAGAAGCCGCAAACGTCTTCGAAATCTGTAATTCGACGTACTCTAGCAGCTCCGTTAACTGACGCCGTCAAGAACCGGCCCTTGTTTACATCCACGCTTTCTACTATAAGCTCTTGTTCATCCAAAGCAATTTCCTCTCTGCTGAAGGGCGACCCGTAGGTCTCGAGGTCGAATGCGGCCAGCTTCCACCGCGTCGCTGTTAGAAGAATCCCATCACTATTGACCCTCACACGACCAATGCGCTCCGCCTGCTCCGTCAACAAATGCCAGCCTCTTAAGGCTTCCGAGTCCGTAATATCTCCGGCATTAAATATCAATTGCCCCGTCACAGCGTCCCAAATATGGCATGCGTGACCTGGAATACCGGCATACAAGCCCACCCAAAACCTCTCACAGCCAGTGAAGTCCACCAGCGTGCCGTCATTCACTACATTGCCCAGATGCGCACACCGAACATGCCCGCTCAAAATACCTCCGACAAAAATACTTCCGTCAAATGACGCAAAAACGACTGTGTTATCGTATATAACAATTCCCGCAATGGCCCTGGACAATGGCCCCAGGCGATTCTCGTGGAGGGGTTTCATTGAACTAACACATTCCTTACTCGTCAGGCTGAATACACGGACGGTGCCATCAAAGAACCCAACAGCTAAATATCCTGGCGACAGCGCAAGGCAACGACACGCCGCTCCGACGCCGTTACCGCTTGAATCGCTGGACACTTCGTATTCAATCAAAGTGTATTTAGCCCTATTGCGATGAAAATTGGAGGCCGTCAAGTGAAGGCGAATGTATTCGTCACGCCAGGATTGTGTTCTTCGTGTTGTTTTAGTTGTGTCCCATACATGTCGTGTGAGGGCCTCCCACAAAATTTCCGATTCGGAAACAGTCCGCCAGGTGGAGCACACCTGCAGACACATTAAAATAACTAAAATCAGCCCGCAGGTTTCGATAGCTGGTCTTGCCAGTTTACTTCACAGGATAAAACAAGTTTAAACATTTCCCAAGCCTTTTTGTTGGACACACGCCAAAGACTGGCTAAAAAGATTTGAGTGTACGATAGTGTAGACAGATTTGGCATCGATTATGTGGCCTTTACGGTCATCATATTTTCCAAGCAACAAAAGAAAGCTAAGGAATCGGTTCTGTCAACACTTAAAGGGCAAAGATTATTTTAAATTCTAATTATCTCGCTTAGTCTACTTATGGGCAGCGCTCTTTCCGCACTGAACTTACCCTAAAACCTTGTACTCTTCCCATTCAGTTCTACCAGACTACACTATATTATACCTGTATTTTCTGAGGTCTTAGACATAACAAGACAACGAGAAAGAAGAAAAATCTAGGTGCAGACCCCAGAACTGTGATGAGATTGAGAGCGATCCTTTGCTACAAAAGGTACATCACGCCTCGCTCTGATAAAACCTGTTACTTAGAACCTGCCGCCATGAAAATTAGCCAATAACAGCAAAACTCTAACGGCTGACAAATGATTCGCAAATTATAACTTCCAACTGATTATTTTATTCTCTACCGGATCTGCTATTTTTTTAAAGTTTCAGAAACCTGAACGTCTGCACTAGATATTAGACCAAGCTGCTGGATAAAAACTCAGCCAAAAATTACACCACTAAATTTGTGGCCGTAATTCCTGTTAGGTTTCCAATATTTACAACTAGAAAATTTTTGTCCATGTTAGGTTTTCAAATTTCACAACAAATTCACCATTTACATTTACAATAAACAAGCTTAATTCCGTTATGTTGTAATGATAAGCACGGTTTAACCCTTGTGATGTCCTCTATCTCGAAAAGGTTAATCGCAGAGAAAGAATAACGAACCTGAAACACAGTAACAACGGCAGGTGCAGCAGCCAACGATCCGCCGCCATCGGCAGCCGCCAACGCCACTTTCCGCGCCAACGCCTCCACAAATGGCTCAGGCCAGACACCCCCTCCATTGCCAGCCTCGGCCTGCAGCTCGGCTGCATGGGACCTCGGCCTTAAGCTCCTGGACGAAGAAGACATCCACAACCCCAAAAGCAACACTCTGTTACACTTAATGAACTTTCTCCTTCCCTCCGTACAGAGAAGGAAAGAAAGATGCAAGAAGATACGATGAGGGCGGGGAAGTAAATAGCGAAGCCATGACGTGGGTCAAAAAATAACGTTGTTACTGAGCGGCGACGGCGCGGCCGGACCGTAATATGCTCGCCGCTCGAGACAGACTCGCTTCCCCAAATTCTTGAAAAGCAGTATTTCATTTTGGAAAAGTCCTTTGGGGCCGTTAATTTAAACCCGGTAGCCCCCGGGGGATGCCTGCACCTGCTGGCATACTATTTAATTTCCCTAGACGAAGCTGTTACATCTAGTTAGTTTCCCATTACAGCTTCAGTTTTAACCTCCGTTACGATGCGTCCCTGCAATATAAAAATTTAGAGCACTCTTCAATCCCCTCCTTTTCGAAGGGATCTCCCACCAAAAAAAGTAATACAGTTCCCTGCGTAAGTTAAAGCCAGTTTCCCTTCCCTTTCTGTAAGGATGTCGCGTTAAATCAAGCCACGCAACGCTCTTCTTATTGGCTATTCATTGCGCCTGCCAAAAGTTAAAGTAGTTTCCAATGAAAGGATTTCTATTTAAGTAAAAATAAAAACAAGTACCATAGTTTTTATTGGTCCTAGTTTTGTCCATTGTAAAGTTAACTTCCATGCATTTTATTAAAAAGTTTTTATTAAAATTAAATATTATTTATATTAGGATTTGACTCGAGGGATGTTAATGTTTTCCCATTGATAAATTATTATTTTTTAATGGTCTATTAGATAAGGATGTCTACTAATTTTTAACATGTTCATGATTATAATAAAATTAATTAATATTTTATTTCTAAAATTTTTAGATTAGAATTTGATTTGAAAGATGTTAATATTTGAGTCATTGATAAAAAAAAAATTTCAAAGGTCTATTAGATTAGGATGTCTACTAATTTCTTCACATATTCATGAATGTAAATTGATCATGAGCATTTTCCATTATGGCATTAACTTTCTATTTTGTAAATCTTAATTATCAATAAACAAAATAGAAGACTTTACTATTTCTTCTAAACTTCCATCAAAGTGAATCCACCTAGGATAGAAGTTGTTTAAGCATGGCTCTATTTGATGAAATCGGTACTACTTCTTGTGTCACACCAATTTATTCACAACTCACAATTACAATGGACAACGCTAAGCCCAAAGATTGCAACAAACAACTACTCCTTTATTCACATTCACTGATTTTACAATCAGATAACAAGATTCTACAATTTCGCAACGACACAACTTAATTTGACAATTTCATTTATCAATTTAAGTTGAATTCAAATTTATGCAAAAACAAAGAAAATAATTTCAATTCAATCCATGAATATTCCCAAATACACCATCTATCTACATCTTAGAATTTCAAAACTAATTCCATTTTATTTTTCATTTATCAATTTAAGTTGAATTCAAATTTATGCAAGAACAAAGAAAATAATTTCAATTCAATCCATGAATATTCCCAAATACACCATCTATCTACATCTTAAAATTTCAAAACTAATTCCATTTTAATCATAAGACCAATTTCACCAGCATATACATATTTGTAATTTGCTATTTCTGGATTTTGATTGTGTTTGAGTTTTTCATCGACATTTCGGATCACACTCAGTGATCCATCATCAGGATGAAAGAGAGCATAAGGAGAAGAATAATGACAAGATGCAGACCCAATTTGCTTAAAAGGAAGAGGGATGAGAAGATGGGGAGGGGATTGGACACAAGAAACAAGGAGAAAATTTAACAAATGAGTTAATTGAAAAATACATAAAGAGGTGAAGAGAATAAGAGAGGAGGGCAGGATATGCAATATTGAAAATTAAATAAATTTGAAGAGAAGTAAAGGATTATAATTTGAAAACTAAAGATAGAGAAGAAACATCAACATATAGATAAAACTATCTAAGCATTAAAGAAAGGAAAATGATAATGGGTGAGATATCATTAACAATTACTAAACTTGAAAGAAAGTTGCAAAGAAGCATACAAAGAGTTAAGATATAAATAAAATCATTACAAAAAATTAAAAAATTAAAAGAAAATATTGAAAACCACAAGTAAAAAACAAAACAATAAAAAGAAGAACAAATAATAAATGAAAGCACTAAATGAACAAAAAAATAAGGCATTACACAATATAATTACTTGAAAGGACAAGGACAAAGGTATAGAAAATAACTTATGTACATAAATGTGCAAACATATTGCACCAAAGAAAACTATAAATGTATATATATGGTTGCATTAAGAAAGTGTAACAAAACCACATATGCAAATAAAGACCAAAATTAAAACCAAAATAAGAAAAACTCGAAACAAGAAAGAAAGAGAATAAGAGACAAAGCTTCAACATTAAAGAACAAAAATAGAAACCAAGTATAAAGAACACAAATCCAACAAGAAATAAAATTAAATTAAAGAGAAGAAATACAAAAAGCAAACTAAGAAAAAAGAAAAAATTATACAAAAACCATTAAAGTAGGAACAAAAGAAGATAAATAAATATTTTATTATAATATAAATGCATATTTGCATTATATGCACCAATGCGAAAAAGGAGAATCTATATGATTATGTGGTTATATAATATGATAATATAATATAGCGACAAGTAAAACCAAAAAATAATAGAAAGAATGTATTATTAAAAAGGAGCTCAAAATGAAAAAGAGACAAAGAATCTAGATTTAACGTGAAAAATAAAGAGGCAAAAAATATAAGGAATAGAATAAAAAGAGCACAAAAAAAGAAAAATAGAGAATCCAATAAACCAAAAATATGAAATAAATATACAAAAAATACAAGAAATAAGAAATAAGACAATAAAAAGAACAATAATAAAAACCCCATAAGAAAATACAAGGCTAAGAATTAAAAAAAATGAAAATAAAAGACAAGTTCGAAGAATGAAAAAGATAAACTACAAGATACACTCAAAGACCAAAACTAGCAATAACTAAAGAAAGAGAAATCAAAAGAAGAAAAGATTTAACCGAAATCCCACAATAAAATGAAAGAGAAGAAACAATAACAAAAGAAGGAAGAAAAGAAATGAGAAAATTAATCAAATAAAATGCGAAGAAAAAGAAGCTTAAAAATCTATCCAAGAAATGAGAAAATTAATCAAATGAAACGTGAAGAAAAAGAAGCTTAAAAATCTATCCAAGTAATGAGAATGAAAATACATTCAACTAGACAAAAAAATCAAGGACAAGAGAAAGAAACCAAAAGGGAAAGGAAAACTAACATAATAAAGAGAATGGTTGCCAAGGGAACTCAAAAAGGAGAGTAAAAAGAGACAAAGGGCGAAGAAAGGAGGGGGGGGAGTCACAAGAGGAAGCGAGGAAAGGAAAGAGGGCGAGTAGAAGAAAGCAAGGCACGAAGGGCGGAAGGGGACAAAGAGAGGGATTAGGGACGAGGGAGACGGTGGTTTGGAAGGTTCACAAGAAGAGGATGCCAAGAGAGGCTTAAATTCCAACCTTCATCATGGTTAAGGTTGGTGGGATGATTGATGATTCTTATGGCTTCCTTAAGTTTCCTCTTAAAGAAGTTGTATTCTTTGAACAAAATTTGAGTACTTTCTAAGCAAATATGGTGTTTGGTTGAAGAGGAGTGCTCAGCTAAGGCAGACTTGAGAACACGCTTGTGCTTGATGCCAACACCATGTTCTCTAATTCTGGTGTTGAACGAGTGACCCGTTTCACCTATATAAGGAACGCCACAAGAGCAGAGCACCTTGTAGACACTTGAATCAAGAAAGATGTCTCTAGGGTCTTTAAGAGGGGGAACATGACCTTTTAAGGTGGAGAAGGGTTTGAAAGCACAATGAAGGCCTTTCTTAAGGAGGATTTTGGATTTTTTTGAGAGATTCCTTCAACAAAAGGTAAAGAAGCAATGGGGATAGATGAGGATTGGGATGAATTAGATTTGGGAAAGGAGAGGAGACTTGGATTAGAGTGTATGAGGGCTCTATAAATTTGCTTGTTGGTATAGTCGTTTAATCTGAAGACACGAAAGAGATGGTCCAACTCCTAGTCTAGGTGGTCTTTATCACAAATTCGGTAAGCTCTTGTGGCAAGGGTTTTTAATATCCCAAATTTTTGGCTAGGATGGTGATGGGAAGAGGAATAGAGGTATAAATCTATATGGGTAGCTTTGCGGTAAACCTGACGCCCAAGGGACCCGCTAGCTTTTTTGAGGAGAAAAACATCAAGGAGAGGTAATTGGTTATCAGATTCAAGCTCCTTGGTAAAGGAGATGCAAGGCGCTATGTTGTTGAGGTGAGTATGAAATTCCTCTAACTTGTCAATGCCATGAGTCCAACAAACATATTGACTTTATCATTGAAATTGAAAATGTGGTGTGTAATCTTCCCATAGAGGTTGCTGAAGAAGTGAGACAGGATTGTGTTGTGGCACTTAGACATGCCAAACCGCCTAGGCACAACATCTCAAAATCTGAAGCTCTTGCCTTCAACAAACTTTTGGAGAATACTGATCTAATTATCTCCAGGGCTGACAAGGGCAATGCCATTGTCATTATGAATAAGAAAGACTATGTGTCCAAAATGCTTAACCTTCTCTCCGACTCTAGTAGTTACAAAGTTATTTTTTGCAACCCTTGTGCCAAAGTCTTGAAAAAAGTCAAGTCGGCTATTGCTTGCTCCTCCTTTGATGATGATACCAAGAAATGTCTCATTCTTTGCAAAGAAGTGACCCATCGTATTTATGGGGTCCCCAAAATTCGCAAAAATGGTATTCCCTTAAGGCCCATAGTTGACACCATAGGCTCTCCCACTTACAAGCTTGCCTCTTTTCTTGCCAAATTAATCTCCCCTCTCATGGGTAAATTTGATTCCTTCATAAAATATTCCACCCATTTTGTCCAATTTATCCAGGACATCAAATTAGAAAGTAATGACATCTTGGTAAGTTTTGATGTGGTCTCCCTCTTCACCAAGGTGCCTATCCCCGATGCCATTGAAATTGTCAAGCACAATGTAAGTGTTGAGATTGCTTCCATGGTTGAGTTATGCCTAAGATCCACGTTCTTTTCTTTCCAAGGAGTTATCTATGAGAAATTTGACGGTGTAGCGATGGGCTCTCCCCTCTCTCCTATCATTGCTAACCTTTATATGTAGCATTTCGAACATATTGCCCTCATGTCCTTCCCCCTTAAACCAAGGTGGTGGAAGAGGTATGTGGATGACACTAATGTTTGTTGGCCTCATGGCATTGACAAGTTAGAGGAATTTCATACTCACCTCAACAACATAGTGCCTTGCATCTCCTTTACCAAGGAGCTTGAATCTGATAACCAATTACCTTTTCTTGATGTTTTGCTCCTCAAAAAATCTAACAGGTCCCTTGGGCGTCAAGTTTACCGCAAAGCTACCCATTCAGATTTATACCTCCATTCCTCTTCCCATCACCATCCTAGCCAAAAATTTGGGATTTAAAAAACCCTTGCCACGAGAGCTTACCGAATTTGTGATGAAGACCACCTAGACCAGGAGTTGGACCATCTTCATCGTGTCTTTAGATTAAACTAGTATACCAACAGGCAAATTTCTAGAGCCCTCAGACACTCCAATCCAAGTCTCCTCTCCTTTCCCAAATATAATTCATCCCAATCCTCATCTATCCCCATTGCTTCTTTACCTTTTGTTGAAGGCATCTCTCACAAAATCTCCAAAATCCTCCTTAAGAAAGGCCTTCATTGTGCTTTCAAACCCTTCTCCACCTTAAAAAGTCATGTTCCCCCTCTTAGAAACCCTAGAGACATCTTTCTTGATTCAGGTGTCTACAAGGTGCTCTACTCTTGTGGCATTCCTTATATAGGTGAAACAGGTCGCTCATTCAACACCAGAATTAGAGAACATGGTGCTAAAATCAAGTGCGAGTGTGTTCTCAATTCCACCTTAGCCGAGCACTCCTCTTCAACCAAACATCATATTTGCTTAGAAAGTACTCAAATTTTGTTCAAAGAAGACAACTTCTTTAAGAGGAAACTTAAGGAAGCCATAGGAATCATCAATCATCCCACCAACCTTAACCGTGATGAAGGTTGGGATTTAAGCCTCTCTTGGCATCCTCTTCTTGTGAACCTTCCAAACCACCATCTCCCTCGTCCCTAATCCCTCTCTCTATCCCCTTTCGCCCTTTGTGCCTTGCTTTCTTCTTCTCACCCTCTTTCCTTTCCTCGCTTCCTCTCGTGACTCCCCCCCGTCCTTTCTTCACCCTTTTGTCTCTTTTTACTCTCCTTTTTTGAGTTCCCTTGGTGGCCATTCTCTTTATTATGTTAGTTTTCCTTTCCCTTTGGGTTTCTTTCTCTTGTCCTTGATTTTGTTGTCTAGTTGAATGTATTTTCATTCTCATTACTTGGATAACTTTTTAAGCTTCTTTTTCTTCACATTTCATTTGATTAATTTTCTCATTTCTTGGATAGATTTTTAAGCTTCTTTTTCTTCGCATTTTATTTGATTAATTTTCTCATTTCTTTTCTTCCTTCTTTTGTTATTGTTTCTTCTCTATCATTTTATTGTCGAATTTCATTAATTATTTTCTTCTTTTGATTTCTCTTTCTTTAGTTATTGCTAGTTTTGGTCTTTGGGTGTATCTTGTCGTTTATCTTTTTTCATTCTTTGAACTTGTCTTTTATTTTCATTTTTTTTAATTCTTAGCCTTGTATTTTCTTATGGGGTTTTTATTATTTATTCATATTTTAGTTTATTCTTTATTCTTTTCCATTCATCTATTCTTTGTCTCTTTTTCATTTTGAGCTCCTTCTTTTTAATAATGTTCTTTCTATTATTATTTGGTTTTACTTGTCATTATATTATATTATCATACTATATATCCACATATTCATATAGATTTTATTTTTCCTTTATCTTATTTATATAACCTCATATTATATTATCATAATCATATTGTCTTGTTTCTTACTTCTTATATTATTTATTTTGTACTTATTGTATTTTTGGTCTTTGAGTGTATCTTGTAGTTTATTTTTTTCATTCTTTTTTTTTTTAGACTGCAGGAATCGGGTAGCATGACCCCATATAAACTACAGTGCGCCTGGTAAACTTTTTAATATGACCGGTGGCACTAGCGCTACACGCCCTCTGGTACCACGGGGGTGGGGGAGACTAGACCTCGTGACCAACCTCCTACAATAGGAAAGATTTAACCAACCGAGCTAGGGCCCCAACCCCCATTTTTTTCATTCTTTGACTTATCTTTTATTTTCATTTTAATTTTGTTAGTTTGTAGTCTTGTATTTTCTTATAGGGTTTATTATTGTCCTTTTTATTGTCTTGTTTGTTTCTTCTTGTATTATTTATTTTGTTGTTAGTTCTTTTTTGGTTTATTGAATTCTCTATTTTTCCAATTTTTGTGCTCTCTTATTTTACTCCTTATATTTTTACCTTTTTTCACTTTAAATCTAGATCCTTTGTCTCTTGTTTCATTTTGAGCTCTTTCTTTTTAATAATGTTCTTTCTATTATTTTTTGGTTCTATTTGTCGCTATATTATATTATCATATTATATAACCACATAATCATATAGATTCTCCTTTTTCGCATTGGTGCATATAATGCAAATATGCATTTATATTATAATAAAATATTTATTTATCTTCTTTTGTTCCTACTTTAATGGTTTTTGTATAATTTTTTCTTTTTTCTTAGTTTGCTTTTTGTATTTCTTCTCTTTAATTTAATTTTATTTCTTGTTGGATTTGTGTTCTTTATACTTGGTTTCTATTTTTGTTCTTTAATCTTGAAGCTTTGTCTCTTATTCTCTTTCTTTCTTGTTTCGAGTTTTTCTTATTTTGGTTTTAATTTTGGTCTTTATTTGCATATGTGGTTTTGTTACACTTTCTTAATGCAACCATATATATACATTTATAGTTTTCTTTGGTGCAATATGTTTGCACATTTATGTACATAGATTATTTTCTATATCTTTGTCTTTGTCCTTTCAAGTAATTATATTGTGTAATGCATTATTTTTTTGTTCATTTAGTGCTTTAATTTATTATTTGTTCTTCTTTTTATTGTTTTGTTTTTTACTTGTGGTTTTCAATATTTTCTTTTAATTTTTTAATTTTTTGTAATGATTTTATTTATATCTTAACTCTCTGTATGCTTCTTTGCAACTTTCTTTCAAGTTTAGTAATTGTTAATGATATCTCACCCATTATCATTTTCCTTTCTTTAATGCTTAGATAGTTTTATCTATATGTTGATGTTTCTTCTCTATCTTTAGTTTTCAAATTATAATCCTTTATTTCTCTTCAAATTTATTTAATTTTCAATATTGCATATCCTGCCCTCCTCTCTTATTCTCTTCACCTCTTTATGTATTTTTCAATTAACTCATTTGTTAAATTTTCTCCTTGTTTTTTGTGTCCAATCCCCTCCCCATCTTCTTATCCCTCTTCCTTTTAAGCAAATTGGATCTGCATCTTGTCATTATTCTTCTCCTTATGCTCTCTTTCATCCTGATGATGGATCACTGAGTGTGATCCGAAATGTTGATGAAAAACTCAAACATAATCAAAATCCAGAAATAGCAAATTACAATTATGTATATGCTGGTGAAATTGGTCTTATGAATAAAATGGAATTAGTTTTGAAATTTTAAGATGTAGATAGATGGTGTATTTGGGAATATTCATGGATTGAATTGAAATTATTTTCTTTGTTCTTGCATAAATTTGAATTCAACTTAAATTGTTAAATGAAAAATAAAATGGAATTAGTTTTGAAATTTTAAGATGTAGATAGATGGTGTATTTGTGAATATTCATGGATTGAATTGAAATTATTTTCTTTGTTCTTGCATAAATTTGAATTCAACTTAAATTGATAAATGAAAAATAAAATGGAATTAGTTTTGAAATTTTAAGATGTAGATAGATGGTGTATTTGGGAATATTCATGGATTGAATTGAAATTATTTTCTTTGTTTTTGCATAAATTTGAATTCAACTTAAATTGATAAATGAAATTGTCAAATTAAGTTGTGTCGTTGCGAAATTGTAGAATCTTGTTATTTGATTGTAAAATCAGTGAATGTGAATAAAGGAGTAGTTGTTTGTTGCAATCTTTGGGCTTAGCGTTGTCCATTGTAATTGTGAGTTGTGAATAAATTGGTGTGACGCAATAGAAGTAGTACCGATTTCATCAAATAGAGCCATGTTTAAACAACTTCTATCCTAGGTGGATTCACTTTGATGAAAGTTTAGAGGAAATAGTAAAATCTTCTATTTTGTTTATTGATAATTAAGATTTACAAAATAGAAAGTTAATGCCATAATGGAAAATGCTCATGATCAATTTACATTCATGAATATGTGAAGAAATTAGTAGACATCCTAATCTAATAGACCTTTGAAATTTTTTTTTATCAATGACTCAAATATTAACATCTTTCAAATCAAATTCTATTCTAAAAATTTTAGAAATAAAATATTAATTAATTTTATTATAATCATGAACATGTTAAAAATTAGTAGACATCCTTATCTAATAGACCATTAAAAAATAATAATTTATCAATGGGAAAACATTAACATCCCTCGAGTCAAATCCTAATATAAATAATATTTAATTTTAATAAAAACTTTTTAATAAAATGCATGGAAGTTAACTTTACAATGGACAAAACTAGGACCAATAAAAACTATGGTACTTGTTTTTATTTTTACTTAAATAGAAATCCTTTCATTGGAAACTACTTTAACTTTTGGCAGGCGCAATGAATAGCCAATAAGAAGAGCGTTGCGTGGCTTGATTTAACGCGACATCCTTACAGAAAGGGAAGGGAAACTGGCTTTAACTTACGCAGGGAACTGTATTACTTTTTTTGGTGGGAGATCCCTTCGAAAAGGAGGGGATTGAAGAGTGCTCTAAATTTTTATATTGCAGGGACGCATCGTAACGGAGGTTAAAACTGAAGCTGTAATGGGAAACTAACTAGATGTAACAGCTTCGTCTAGGGAAATTAAATAGTATGCCAGCAGGTGCAGGCATCCCCCGGGGGCTACCGGGTTTAAATTAACGGCCCCAAAGGACTTTTCCAAAATGAAATACTGCTTTTCAAGAATTTGGGGAAGCGAGTCTGTCTCGAGCGGCGAGCATATTACGGTCCGGCCGCGCCGTCGCCGCTCAGTAACAACGTTATTTTTTGACCCACGTCATGGCTTCGCTATTTACTTCCCCGCCCTCATCGTATCTTCTTGCATCTTTCTTTCCTTTTCTGTACGGAGGGAAGGAGAAAGTTCATTAAGTGTAACAGAGTGTTGCTTTTGGGGTTGTGGATGTCTTCTTCGTCCAGGAGCTTAAGACCGAGGTCCCATGCAGCCGAGCTGCAGGCCGAGGCTGGCAATGGAGGGGGCGTCTGGCCTGAGCCGTTTGTGGAGGCGTTGGCGCGGAAAGTGGCTTTGGCGGCTGCCGATGGCGGCGGATCGTTGGCTGCTGCACCTGCCGTTGTTACTGTGTTTCAGGTTCGTTATTCTTTCTCTGCGATTAACCTTTTCGAGATAGAGGACATCACAAGGGTTAAACCGTGCTTATCATTACAACATAACGGAATTAAGCTTGTTTATTGTAAATGTAAATGGTGAATTTGTTGTGAAATTTGAAACCTAACATGGACGAAA